>JAVQJL010025991.1:0-12261 GCA_036024295.1 Nannoperca obscura | reverse complement strand
ATAATCTGAGGTTTCATCTTTAGTCTGTCTTCTGTGTGCACTGCCAAACGTGGATCTCCCTCTTGCTTGTGCAAGGTGATTGAACAAATATATCTACGTAGTTTGGTTTTATGCCTAATTATGCATAATCATAGTATGAAACAAAAAGGGAAAACATTCTGTGGATCTTTGACCAGAAGTCATAGTTCACCCATCTACGTTTTACTACATCACCAGTTGCATATTAATCATGGATTCCAGTTTTTCTTCATTCCTGCAATTACACAAAACACTGAATAAGCAGGGAATTGCAGCATCCTCCACTCTGTGAAGCCCAGAGCTCTTGATTCCAGATGTTGCCAGCTTGCTTGGCTCATATTACTGAGAAAATCTCACAGAAAAAACAGTAGGGGTGTTTCCTTCTGTTGGGCAATTTCATCACTTTCAAATCTTATTAAAACAGAGCAGTACTTCTTCACATAAATGTGCTGCTCCCAGCAGTGGAATATCATGCAGCATGTCTCTAGGCAGCACTGTGGAAATCCAAACAGCAGAGGAAAAAGGTCACAGGGAATGTTTATGTCAGTGACAAGTGAGAAGTATATGAAGAGATTCTAACTATGTAAAGCTGGGCAACAAGGATGTTATTTCATAATATTGTATTAATGTTCATAATGTTCTACTAATGCTAGACGATGTGATGAAAGCATGAATAAAAAGTTTCAAAAGGTCCAATCTAAAGGTGTTTCTGTGCTGATGAAAACCAAACTGAACAACTAATGTATTTATAGACACTGAAATGACACTCAAAGAACCCAGCGTTGCTGAGTTTGCATGTGATAGTGGGACAAGTCTATGTGAAATGCGGGTTTTCACATTATCAGGAGCCATTTGAATCTCTGTTTTGCTTGTATTTATGTATTATGTATGTCCACTTCTTTATATAATTCACTAGTGCATTTTTCTAATGGGTGGCAACTTAGATTTATTTATCTGCTAAAGGTGGACATTGACTATGTATAAGATGTCCTAATGGTGTCATAGACTTCCCAGAATAGTTCATCTATTTCAAGTACACTTTATAGCAATACATGCAGTGTTGTTCTATATAAATGAAAGGATTTCTTTTCTTTTTACACATGCCCACATGGTTTGCTACAGATACATATTCCAAGAGAGATGATGACATTCACAGCCTAACAAGTGCAGTTGTTAAGTGTGTTAATAATAGTTAGCTCAATCTGTTGACTGTGATGTGAAGGTGTAATATTCCACGTGTCCCCTTACCTAACGGAGATTTGTGTCTCTTACAGATGCAGATCTACATGTACAACTCAGACGACTTCGACAGCCTCAGTGCAGCACTCAGGGAGAAGAGGATCATTGCAGCCATGGCTGTGTTTTTTCAGGTAGGGACTGAAATACACATTGGCCATCTGACTTGGACACAGACTCTCTGGCTCTCCGTTGTTGCTCACACGTCCACACTTACAGGAGACGTTGACCAGGAAGGTCATAAATGAAGGAAGACATTCCTTGGTGAAATGAACTGAAAGACACAACAAACAAGGTGGAACTGTGAGAAAGTGTATAATACCATCGAACCATGATGTAATAATGTATCTAATGCATAGCTTTCCTTTTCTTGAACTGAATAAGCCAAGTCTGATACTCCTGGCAAAATATTTACAGAATTTACAATAAGTCAGATCAATGCCCTGTTTTATCATGGAACCACAGTGCCCCCTTTTGGCCATGGTCGAGTATTGTTTTTAATGTATGTGTGTTATTAGGCCTATAAGGATCAAGAACGAAACTAACTGAAGAAACCTGTGCCATGGTGTTAACAGCATGTTATAGTGGATGTATACTTTTATAGTTATAGGAAATTATCGTTGGATTTGATAAACAATAAGTAATAATGTGTAATCTACATATTTCTGAATTTAGTGGATACTAACTGTGTGTATGAGTGTCACAATCACTATTGATGGGATTATAACGACGGAAAAACTGTGAAGTTCGCACGCTAGGTAGCAAAACTCTTAGACTACAAAACAGTCTAGAGTAAAGCTACAATCTCGCTAACAAAGAGCCATAAAACCGAAGTGGCGCCAAGAACGACAATCCTTCGGGACTTCCCCTAAACCCTCCCCTTTTTTCTGACAGATAAAAGTGGTGGCAACTCAAAATCTCGCTCTCTTACTTTTACGTCTCTTACTCTTAGTCTTACTCTTACGTCTCTTTTACATTCTTTTAGAACTACGTATAATTAAATCAATGAAAGCAACTTCAGTTTCATTTTTAGATTTATACCTCAGTTAATTCGGCGCTTAATATACTTTTGGACGTAGTTTCGACCGGCCAGCGGAACAAATTTTCAGCTGTAATAGAGTAAAGTTAAACATCAACTCCGATATTTGATATTCGATGTTCGTGTGAACGCATCAGAGACGCAAGAGGACACTGCCAAGACTGCCACTTCATCTTCTCCACTGCGTTCCAGTAAGTGACGCTTCGCTGGGGTGCCGTAAAAGGGAAGCAGGAGGCTCGCAACAGTCCGGTTCCCACATGAAACGGCTGAGGATCACCCTCGACAAAAGTAGGCCAAATACAATCAGCTGCTGTGATACAAGTTGATGTCGGATAGGGGTTTTTCTCTTTTAAATTAGAAATTCACCGTAATAATCCATGATTCCAGGTCTCCTGTTATACCATTTTTCCCTTAGTTAGAAATAAAGTATTCCCTCTATCACTAAGGTCGTGTCTGTTGACGATCTTTCCGAGCAGAAATCAATGATCAATGTGTTTTAGAACTTTACACCTTTGGGAACGATCAATCCTATAGTTTGTTTGCTTATTATTTATTTCCTCTCAAAAGGGAGGTGGTGCCCCGCTAATACAATATTTGCAACACGTGTAAAGAGACGATGCAGTCCGCCATTGTTGCTGTTGTGCTTGAAATTGGTTGCTGTAAAGAACCTTTTTTTTCAACTGATGTTCAAACACACACCTCTGACTCCTGGAAGCTCTGCTAACTACTGACAACCACAAGCTAATGGTCAAGTGCGGTTTAATATAAGGAGCATGGTTAATCACATTTGATTGAATAAATGTAAGTATACACCGATGAGACATTCCAAATATGTGTACATTTAAAGGAAAACATAAAATTGGGATTTTAATATATAAATACTAAGAAAATTTGTGACATATAGTAAGTATAATAGATAAATGCAATCGCAGGGACTAGGGATAATAACTTTTTTTTTATGTTTTTAAAAATATATATATTTTGTCCCAAATTTTGGGACCCTGTACCTGGGTGGCGATAAGGAAAGACCAGTGAGGTCATCTAAAGGAATAATTCTCTGGAGGACCATGTGTCGCCACAAATATGAGTAGGCAGTTGTAAGGAATTGATAGCTTTGCAGAAGAAATTGCTTACCTCGAAGCAGCCACATGAAATGGCTTTACTTTAGCCAAAACTGCTACCTTTACTGATAGGTAACTCCAATCATCCTCCAATACAAGAGTCATTCTTTATGTTCTTTTAGTTCTCTTTTCCTCCACTACCCTTCAGATTTATGATTTGGCAATACGACCATTTCCTCTGAACCTGATGATATTGTGCAGTTGCAGCCCGCAACCTGAAAGATTGATTTGAACCCGTGCCCTCAATAACTTGGCTCCCACAGATAGATTGAATGGTTGTGCTCATGTTCCTATGCAAAGCAGAGTGTGTGTGGGTGCCGGCCTCAGAAGTGCATTTTTCTTTATTCAACTAGGTGCCACTCGCTCTCCTACCTCGCTCACAAGCTTCAGTTTGGCTTTAGTAACCTGAGAAGACAGGCTCAAACTGTGTTTGTGGGTGTGTTTGTGTGTACATGAGGCACATCCATTAGGTTTTTGCTTTAAAAGAAAAAGTACAGATTGTAAATTGTTGCTAAATTCGAACTCAAGTACAGCACACACACACACAGTTCTTGTGTGTGTATAAATTAAGGGTTTGTACTGATGGATTTTTCTTACTCCAATAGTTTTTGCTTTGTGAGTTAAATGTAGTTGTGAGCCTATATTTGAATGTGTTACTGTGTGTCTGTATGTTACAGTTTCATCACTCCAATAGTTTTTTGTGAGTAAAAAACTGCTGCTGTATATTTCAACTTAGTATATTTCTGTGTGTGTGTAGCAAGGCTTTTAAAGTCTCTTGGACATGCTTGTGTTGTCGCATATGAGACCTGTTCAGACAGAAGCCCTCCTGGACTGATGAGCTTTAATGTATCCTCGCAGCCCCACGACACAGTAGACACTTCAGTGTGTAGTAAGTTTAGGCTTAACTTCAGACAACTGATTTGCTGCTCTGCTTGCTGCATGTAAGCAGAAATTACACAAATTCCGCTGTTTGTTAATGTAACATTCACCTTGTTTTATCATGGAAACCAAGTGTCATCACTTGGTTTCCATGCACTACGTGACTCCAGTATTACAATAAATTGCAGAAACCCATTTGCCTTTAATTTAAAAAAAAGAATGGTATGAAGACATTCTCAGTAAATTCAGTCCTAGATGTATTAATTCCCAGACAACCTTGAGGTTTATTTGAATTGGTTCCATACTTAGGGGGCTTCTTCACATTCAAGGTAGCTATGTCAAAGTGGAGATGCTCAGCATGAGTAAGAACAGCATGATGAAAGATTTGGTTTGAAGTCATAGGATACCTCATACAACTTCATTTTGCTCTAAATCCAATATGCCAAATGACGGTAATTAGGCAGTATATGCCGACACTGCTAAACCACCACTGAGCTGCTTTCAATTCAGCACAGTGCACACCACTTGAGGAGACATTAGCCTCAGCGAAACAGAATGTAATTTGCCAACGATTTTAAGCTATCTCTTTAGTGTTGTATAAATGGATTAAATATTTGTTCTTCCCTGTGATGGCAATGTTCCCACAAACTCGCATATTAAAACTTGAAAGGAAATGGCATTCCACCAAACTGGAACAATCACGCTTAGCCTGGCTAGATAGTCTTAAAATCTATAGAAAGGCCCTCTGTAATGCCAGAGCAGCCTACTACTCCTCATTAATAGAGGAAAAAAACTAGAAAATTCCAAAGAAATTTTAAGGTGTGCCTGAGGTGGCCCACGGGACCCTGGCGCTGTCGTCACATAGCACGTCGTATCTTGTTCCACTCAAAAAACAAAATGCCCTCCATACATGTAAAAGTACGAATTATGTTCAAAGTATTACAGTGTAAGAACTGTAGAAAAGGAATATTTGAATGGGAAAATGTCTCAATAATAGTGAATGACTTGAATGAATGCACCCTCAGATGAGATAAACCCCTTAAAGTTGTGCTTACAACTCTAGGAATGTAAGTCACGTTGCCTAAATTGTGATATTATGAACGCTGATGAACACACAGAGCAAAATGACAGTGTGTAATCTCAAAAATGACCACAAATATCCTGCACAGCACACATGCTTATTGTAGTTAATAACTATGTTTTGTACTTGATCACTATTGTCTACAGTGGCATGCAAAAGTTTGGGCATCCCTGATCATTTTCAAGATTTTCCTTTATAAATCATTGGATAGAGCAGCCACACTTTTTAAAAGATTTTTTTTTTTTATGTATTTCTATGGCTCAGTAGTTCTTTCTGCCACTCTTCAAGATAGTGTATAATGTAAAGGGTCACTTTACGTAAATTACAACTAAACATATCTTCTTGCTTCCCTCTGGTGGCATCTAATCATGCAGGTAGTTTACTTGTCCAGGTTTAGAGATATTTGTGTTTATATCTTAAATTGGACAACAAAACTAAACTATCCATTATTCTTCCTATTATTATTTAATTTTTTGTAATTTTCCTTAATGTTTAGAACTGCAGGAGGCAGACATACTAACATTGGGTTGCTTTTTGTTGGAAGGTTCACAGTGTTTTGTCCACCTGGAACAACCTACAGTCCAATTCAACAACATCACACTGTGTAGGTGTTGCTATTATTGTGTCCAGCCCCTGTAGACTGGCCTGTGTGTGTATGGTTGCTATGAAAAAACATTAAGGATGCAGTAACGAATACAAATGTCTCTTTGATCTCGCAGAAACGAGATCTCTCAGTACATCGACATCCCCCACAACTTCACACTGACACGTGGCTCAGTCCGAATCGGACAGCTGATGCACTATGACTACTCCAGCCACAAGTATGTCTTCTCAATTGGTGAGAACTTCCGCTCGCTCCTCCCTGTGGCTTCGCCAATCCTCAACAAGCACTACAATGTCTGTGCCGTGGTCGGCAACAGCGGCATCCTCACTGGCTCGCGCTGTGGTGCCCAGATCGAGAAGTTTGACTTTGTCTTCCGCTGCAACTTTGCGCCGACCGAAATCTTTAAGAAGGACGTTGGGCGGCGGACCAACATGACGACCTTTAACCCCAGTATCCTGGAGAAATATTACAACAATTTACTGACTGTACAGGACAGGAACAACTTCTTCTTGAGCCTGAAGAAGCTGGACGGCGCCATCCTGTGGATCCCGGCGTTTTTCTTCCACACGTCAGCCACAGTGACGAGGACACTGGTTGACTTCTTCGTGGAACATCAAGGTCAGCTGAAAGTCCAGCTGGCCTGGCCCGGAAACATCATGCAGTATATTAACAAGTAAGGCACACAGTAACACTGCAGTACATTAACAACACTGACACCATTTCCACCTGGTATTAACCTAAGATGTATATCTGGATACACTATATTATCTCAATAATGACATCTTAACTCAAGGATTTTACACCGGGTATTAATAATCGTTCTCAATTGGTGGAGCCAGCAGACTTGTCAGCTAACATGGTGCATCCCAAAGTCAAGTTGCTGCTTTAAGGGCCCTACTGTGTCGTTCCTTTTGCTGGGCTGCCTTGAGATAGCAGGGAGAGGCAGAGTTAGGTAACCTTCCAGTATGGTCTGGCTGATCCAGTCCATTAGTGCATTAATCTGTTTCTCAATACTTTACAGCTCATAATAATATAGCTTCACGTTTAAAAAAGGCTCAATAATTTCCTAAAACAGCTGGTCACTGCGACTGGTGTTTTGTGTTTTGTTTTGGGTTTTTTTTAAGAATTTGGGGTGTTTTATAACCTTTATTGGACAGAGGGGGGTGTAGAGGCAGACAGGAAAGGGGGGAGAGAGAGGGTCATGACATGCAACAATGGTGGCCGGCTGGAGTCGAACCAGCGACACAGCTGTTAAATGGCATGCGCTGTAAGGTGCCAAGGTGCTCCAGGAGGGAATAGTGTTTGTAGAAAGTAATGTGTGCCTGTATTGTATTGAGCTGTGTTATATATGGCAAAGAGGAGATTTAGGCTCCAAAGCTGGATTATAAGGAAACAGCTATTTAGTGAAAGGTATGGCACAGAGCTGTAACTGTGTGTGTGGAGGGGGTTTTAAGTCTGGTGCTTAGTGTTGTAGCAGCAGAATAGGCTGCTTGTACAGTAGCCTAATCTTCACCAATCCCATTAAAACTACTTGCTCTGGAAGAATTGCCACGTTTAAGCAGCTCAGACGGCTTTTGGCACCTCAAGGACTCTTGGAAATGCTTTTGTTGAGGCCAGTTTGGAGAGTTCCCCCTCTGTGATGCTCAAGAGCAGGACTGCCTGATGAACGCCTCAGCAGAAATTCTAGTTTGTGTCTACCTTTATGTGTCACACAAACAACCAGTTTTCATTCACTAACTAATTCTGATTGCTGACAGTAATGGTTTAGTCAAGGTATCAGTGAAACTGAACACTTCCTGTAGGTGATTTACCTTAAAGGCCTTGCAGGAAACGGAGAGATTATGCTCTGTGAGTTGCAGAAAGTCTCTGATGGTAGATTAAAATAAAAGCAATAATAGTTTTTAGTGAATGAAGATAGTATTTCTCTTAGATTAGAGAAACTTAGAGCAGCGGATCGGTGAGTAGGACATGTTTGATGTACATCATACTGAACTAATCAATGTAAACATGGAGGGAATGTTGAGTTTGATTAACAGAAAACAACATCAACAACACATGAAAACAGGAGCAGATATATAAATACAATATATATACTTGTAAAACAGGAAATTTTAAATAAGGAACTGGTTCTTATTCTCAAACTCCAAACATAATGACTCTGACAAAGTCATTAAATTACATAATTTAATCCCTGAATCATTAATGTAGGAGCTGACTAAGCAGCAGAGAACACATTGGGTCTATTCAGGATTGAATTTAGACATTTTACCCTTTTAAGTGACATCATTTCAATAATGTGAGGTTCCTTTAATGTATAATTGTTTTACTAACTTGCACTCAACAGTTACTGGAAAACCAAACAGCTGTCGCCAAAGCGCCTGAGCACTGGCATCCTGATGTACACCCTTGCATCCTCCATGTGTGACCAGATACACCTGTACGGCTTCTGGCCCTTCGGTTGGGACCCCAACACGGGTAAGGAGCTGCCGTACCATTACTACGACAAGAAGGGCACCAAGTTCACCACCAAATGGCAGGAGTCCCATCAGCTGCCCGCCGAGTTCAAACTCCTCTACAAGATGCATACAGAGGGACTGCTGAAGCTCACCCTCTCCCACTGTGCTTAGATTTAAAAGTGCAGTAGGTACAGCTTTGTCAGACTCCTCTCCAAGGCTTCCACAGGCCACAACAACGAGGAAAACAAGGGAAGAATTCATGTGGTTTTGCCTGAAGCAAAATCTTGGCTTGAAGGATGAGTCGGTGCAATGGGTCCTTGAACTGTTTTTATCCAAGCCCATAATCCTGTGCTGAAGACGAAGCATTTGTTAAAACCGCAACGGCTCAAGAAACAAGGAGTATTTTTTCTACAGCTCCAGAATATGAAGAAGAGGACTGCAGTTAGTTTTTTGGAAACGGTGGCTGCCGCTGGACTTTCTCTTCAGCTGCATCACATTGAATCACTTCAGGGTGTTGTCACTAATCACTCCTGGCACTACAGCTACACATATGCAGATCGACTGTTTAAAATCAAGGCTGTGTTCAGACCGACATTAGCACTGCGTTAAAGAAGACAGATGCCATGTTCATTTCTATGAGACCACTGTTGTGATGCCATTTGGGTTCTAACACAGGAGCCATGGCAAAAAAGTTGAACCTGAGTCTATGTTGGCTGTAACTCAATGCGATGCCATCCAGCAACAGACTGTGTATGCCAATCAGATATGAGCAAACAAACATTGCTTAGAGAAAATGATTGTCACCATGATAATCTTCCAGAGTAAAATGCTGTCTCATATTATAAACCAGTGTTTTGGCAACCTATAAGCCTTCAAACTCATGGATCAGTTACTCAAAGTGGACAATCTTGGTCATTTTTCAACGTCTCTCTAAAGCACCACGCTACCACCAACTCAGGCCCTTGAAAGGCTTTTTTAACGCAGTGCTGCTTCTGGTCAAACCGCCCTGTATGGCAGCAACATGCTAATTTGTAGGGTGACTACAGTGGTAGAGTTATCTGGTTACTTGTGCTGGGATTAGACTACACATTAAATCCCGACCAATCATGCTGTTTTTCACAACTTGCATGACATACATAGGTGATCGGTTAAGCACAACTCCACTGTTCCACCTGATACCATCAAAACAACATCATTCCTCTTCTGCTTTACCATGTTTTTAACCACTAGGTGAAAGAAAATAATGGTCCTGTTCTTTTTGTCAGGATGTTTTAGGTGTCCAATACGCTGCATCAGTTGTCTTCCACACTACAAGCGATAAAACAGCAACTATCGTGCCCTACGCTCATTTTCGTTCCCAACCCTCCATGCCTGTTGGGTCGGGTTATTATTGGGATGATTTTGTGTGGTCTGATCCCAGCATTAGAAATGCTGAAGTAGTCTGTAGTCTGAAAAGGGAGAGCAGTGATTTTGGCATCTTTCAAATGAAGCTAAATTCTGTCACTGACTTTAGTTTCAGTACAGTAACATGCCACATGGGTGTGTCACCTTCACTGCTGGATGTCAAAACACTTGGACCTACCAGGAACAGTATCACTTTTTGGTTTACAAATGATTGTATAAAAGCTGAGGAGAACAGAACAGTACTCCATTGTACCGCCAGGTTATGTTAGTCAGTGATACACTTTAACACTTCATTTTAATCTTATACAATAACTTACAATGAGTGCAAAATTAAGATAAACTAACCATAGATTAGTCACGTGCATAGTAGTTTAGTCACTGGTAATAAAAATTGGATTTCAGATTTCAGTACATTTACTGTAAAAAGATGCATTCCCTCACTTTCTGGCCATGTGGGGGCAGCAGAACAAGTTGAAAAGCAACAATGACATATTATCACCTTAAAAAGCTTTTACTGCTAAAGTGTAAACAAGCTTCTTGTTTACACATTCATGTGTCTCAGAGCAACATCATCCTCATTGTTAGTGTCTGCCTGATGAATGTAAGTCCAATATTAACTCTCTTTTAACTCTGGTTTGGTCTCATCCAACTCCTGAGAAACATATCTGGCTTGTTAGCAGCTAAATGTTCCACTTTCTTCACCAGCAAGTCGCTAACTTTGTCTGTTTGCCATTTGGTGCCGGGCAGGTAGTATACAGTGGGTTTATTAGAGCTTAATTGCAGACAACAAGGTTGATACAGCAACACCACAGCAGCAACTAGCACAAACATAATCTGCAAGGACATAAGACTGAGTAAGGTTGTGTCCACGAGACATCTTTAACAGCCGGAGAAGCACAGAGAGGGATGTTGAAACACCATGAATGTCAACATTGTGGAAAAGGTAGGGCTGTTTGTAAAATACAACATTACTACAGCAACAAAGCTGAGGAGTTACTGTAAGCTCGCCACCACGAATGAATGGAACAATATCAATTAAACAATAGTTTAGGATTTCATGCTAGATCTCTTTTTTTAAGTGACAGCCCTACTTTGTAAAGGTTACTGATGTTAGCTAGCTGGTTTTGTAGCTAGCACTATGCAACTTATCAGGAAGATTCACTTTCAGTCAATATGCTGCCATTTTTTTTCTTCTACATTGTGGTAATGTAGTTGTTTCCCCCCCTCCACTTTTGTGTGTTTTATAAAAAATCAGGGTTGGAAAATGGACAGTTTTGAATATAGCCTTAAAGGCCACTAGTCTCATGAATCATCTTTTTAGCCCATTTTAGCTCAATTTGAACTGTTTCAAATATTATCACTCGATTGGATGGGTGTTATCAGTGGGTATTAACCTCATAGATTTAGAAGGAGCCTGTAATGATTGCTAGTAGGTTCAGAAGGCAGTTGTCATCTATTCACATGGTTGATCACTTTTTGTTTAAGCAAAAAAACTACTTGGTTAGGTTTAAGAAAAGATTGTGTTTGGGTTAAAATAGGAAAGTAAGTCATGTGACAACATATAACATTATGTAGACTAACTTCAAACTTTAAATAACTCTGCCTCCTGGGTGAAAGCCCTCTGTTTGACCCATCCATCTGTCCATCCCATCCTCCTCCTAACGTGGACTTATTCACTCTTTATACTATGTCAACTGACGTGAATGGGTTTATGTTAAAAGCACGGAGCATCAGACATGATCAACCATGTGAGTAGGTGTAACAGGCCCCTTTTAACCCACATCTATGAGGCTGATAACCATTAATAACCCCCATCCAATCCTGTTGTCCATTTGCTTCTGCTAGAGAGTGTTAGTGAGGGAGTTTGATAGGATTTCAACCTGAAGCACTGGGAGGCAAACACTATTGATCCATTAGCTTTGATGGAAAAGATACCTAAAATCTCTAAAGTCCCTCACCTTGAGACTCATAGTTTACAAACAAATTACAATCCTGATTGTTAAGCTTTTTGGGATATTTTGATCAGTATTATTTGTTTAGTGATTTGGAAGAAATAATGCTTTTGTGACATGTAACACATTTTAGCACGTACATTTATTAAAAAAATAGTTTAGGTTAATGAGAAAAATCTTAATTGGTATAAGGTGTTAAATTATAATATTGTAAATGCTTAAATTGCACTATGATTAGAAACTCAACTACAAGGGCCAAGGATTTAGAAGGCAGATTGTTGCTGCTGGACTAGGATCCTTAGATAACAGAAAAAACAAAAAGGCAACATATTGTCTCAGCACTGAATTTCAGTTTTACATACACTACCGTTCAAAAGTTTGGGGTCACCCAAACAATTTTGTGTTTTCCATGAAAAGTCACACTTATTCACCACCATACGTTGTGAAATGAATAGAAAATAGAGTCAAGAC
>JAVQJL010025990.1:0-17820 GCA_036024295.1 Nannoperca obscura | reverse complement strand
ATTTGCAGCTAGAATAGTCATTTACCACATTAGCAATGTATAGAGTGTATTTCTTTAAAGTTAAGACTAGTTTAAAGTCATCTTCATTGAAAAGTACAGTGCTTTTCCTTCAAAAATATGGACATTTCAATGTGACCCCAAACTTTTGAACGGTAGTGTATATATACTGTATATATATATAAAAGACAGCAGAGGAGGCTGCAGAGCAACGTGACACGTTTTAATGGACTTTTCTAACCATTAAAATCCACGGCGGCGGCTGTGGAGCTGTTTGATTTATCCAAAACTAAACTAGGAGAGATAGTGTGTGTGTGCGTGTGTGTGTGTGTGTGTGTGTGTGTGTGGGGGGGGTAATGTAAGGTAGGTTTAATGTGTGCACGCTGTATTCCAGAGGGTGTTAGCCTGCTGTTGTCACTGCAGGTGACAGGAGTCGATGTTTGTTAAGCACAAGAGGTGTGTGTGTGTGTGTGTGTGTGTGTGTGTGTTCACTTCCTGCCTAAACATAAAAGTGTGTGTACGTTTGAGTGCATTTGTATGTCAGTGATCATACGTGTGTATTCTTGCCTACACAGGCTGTTTGGTTGCATAAGTGTGTGTATGGCTGCATACACGTGTGTGTGTGTGTGGTGTGCTAGACTGCAGGTGAAGCAAGAAAAGAAAATATTCAGTCTGTTTTATATTACTCCAACTGGTAATGTTTGCTGCAACCTGCACACGCACACACACACACACACACACACACACACACAATGTGTTTCCTTTTTGTTCTCAGCAGCAGAGACGAGCTCAGTGATGAGATGATCGATTATTCGTAGATCGATGTTGATGACTGAATCTATTCTGCTCCTTTAACTCCTGCAGATAAAGTAATGATTGTAATCGTCCACCGGCTGCGCAGATACAACACAAGAGGTAAATACTGCAGCGGGCTCGCGCTTAACAGTTTTCTTCTAAGTGAAACGTGAGCCTGCAGCGAGTATTGATGAAGGACATGTGTTAGAAATCGTGGAAACCGTGATTTGTAGCACTGAAAGCCGGCAGGATCATGATCAGGCATGAAAACAGATGAAGGCTGCGGAGCTCCTGCTCTGCTCACACACAGAGAGAGATCACTGTGGCTGCTGCTCACCACTTATTACTTATTATCTCCAATCTTTCAAAAGCATTCAGACGGAAAAGATAGAATTATGTGATGCAAAATGAGCACAAACAGATGCAAAATGACCAAAAACAGATGCAAAATGAGCACAAACAGATGCAAAAAGACCACAGAGACACAAAATGATAGAAAAAGACCACAAAGATACACAACCAGAGAAGCCTCAAGGAGACACACAACGACCATAAATAGTAAATAAATAGATTCTGAGTTGATTCTAGAACATGTGTCTTGTTTTTACTGTAAATGTCACGTACATGACGTATGTCTTGTTAATATATGACAGCTGGCTCAGAGCTTGGGTCAGTGTAGGACTCTGGGCTGTGGCTATTTCCTGGAAGGTGTTTGTTCTGGTGCAGCAGCACATAACCAACGGTTTCTTGGTAGCCAGGACTTCTTGGACCTGGTGTCCTGTGGGAAGACGAGCTCCTTTGTTTTCTGTTGTATGAAGATGTTCTGATGACCCGAGCCTCTGAGAGAGAGAGACAGACAGACAGACAGAGAGAGAGCTAACAGGCGGTGATTAAGAAGAATATAAGAACATGCTGCTGCCTGATGGACTGTACATCCTCCCGTGATGGCGTCCTGTGTCCCCGTTGTCTCCGTGAGACTTCAGGTCTTTAACCACACGTCTGCTCGCCTCGTACGGGGCGGAGCCTCCATCACGTCTTCCATGTGACGTCAGTTACAAACTGGATCAGCGGCGTTTGAAACACCTTCCTAGAGACAGACGTGGCTGCTGGCGGGCGGGAAGACGTCAGGTGAGCAGACGCTGCTTTTATGTCCTAATTAAAACGTGTGGGCAACAGATGATTGGCGGCGCAGAGGGAGCTGAAATGGTGGCTTTTAATTTGAGGTCGTCTCCTTTCAGTAAAACTGGATGGATGGGAGGACAAAAGAGTAATGGCTGTGGTTTCTTCTTGAATGGGAGAAGATGATTGTTTAACAGAGAGACAGCAGCCCTGCAGCCCATTAGCTGTGATTAAAGAGTTCTCACAAGAGACCTGATATCAGGAGTAAAATAAAGGGAGGGAGCGTCTTTGTGAGACAAAGTGCACCTGATAGTGCATCTTGTATTAGCTGGTGTGCACGAGCAGGGTCAGCTGGCTGTGAGTTTATGTTACAGGTTGTTTTCATTTCCAGCGGGACTATTTGTTGGTGACGTCCTAGAGTCTCTGCTGGTGAACCGGCGACCTCAGTCCGTGACCTTCAACTCAAACCAGATGGAGCGTGTTGATCAGTGAGCTCCAGGGCTGCTGGGAGGTGGAGTTTTTGTTTCCTTTGGACACGGCCAGGCTGGCTGTTTCCAGTCTTTATGCTAAGCTAAGCTAACTGCCTGCTGGAGAGTGGCGTCTCGTCTAACTCGTCTAAACAAAAAGTCAAACTTCTCCTGTAGAGGAAACTCTGACATCAGTACCGAGTCAGCTGTTTTTCACTTTTTGCTCAGTGCTACAGAGCTCTGGACTCGTGTCCACATGTTGTCAGGATCAGTGCCCTGCTGCACTGTGGGAAATGAGTCAGGAAGTCTTTCTGCACGCGCTCAGTGCTCGGGTGTAGAAATTAACACCTTAAATCCACCTTAAGGGAAGCTCTGTGATGTGCAAGAGCCTCGTGGCTTTTGAAACTCGTACTATCGAAGACAGATGGAATACAGAAAATAATCCAATCAATAGCAACAAGTCCCTGAAGGACACAACCAAAGAGACATCGAGCCGTCCTTCAACGTCTGTCTGAGCTCTGCTTTTACTCCTTTCTGTCCCTTTCTGCAAAGTGCAGTCTGGTTCCCTGACTGGAACAAATCACG
Source organism: Nannoperca obscura (assembly GCA_036024295.1). Classification (NCBI taxonomy): domain Eukaryota; kingdom Metazoa; phylum Chordata; class Actinopteri; order Centrarchiformes; family Percichthyidae; genus Nannoperca; species Nannoperca obscura. The sequence continues at coordinate 14,857 of JAVQJL010025990.1, read as the reverse complement.
CTCACAGGGGACGGACATTACATTTCACAGTGAAGGTTTTCAGTCACAGATGGTTCCTGTCTCAGATGATCAGAGCCCAACAGAGCAGGCCAACAAACACAACACAGAGCTGGAAATGGGTCACAACACGAGCTAAACGCTCGTCACTTCTGTCGAATGGATTCATGTGCAATTCTGAGAAGCTGCCGTCGCACAAAGGGACTTTATCCAGGCGTTCCCCTCATGTTGCTGAATATCTTATTTTCCCAGTTAGCATCTGAACCACTGCAGCTGTAACATGAACATTCCCCTGATTTCAGGTCAGTAACGCTCAGCATGTCTTGTCTCAACAGAATACAGCAAATAAATACACAGAGATCGATTTAAAATGAAGAAACACAAACGTTACGCTCAGCTCAAGACACAACAAGGACGGACGCGTGAGAGAAAAACCAGACCAGTGGAGGAAAACATGGTGTTATGTTTCTTCCCACTCAAACGGCGCAGCTGACCCCCGGAGGCCGCTCGCACAACAACATCCAACATGTAAAGTTTGCATGCAAATACAGTTCATCTTTCTTCTTATATTGATGGCGAACTGACGAGCAGACTGTCGACATGCAACGCTCTTTGTCTTGTGTTTCTAGAGTCGGCTGTTTTTTTGGGAGACATAAGGAATTGTTAATATCAGAATCAGAATCAGAAATACTTTATTAATCCCAGAAGGGAAATTGCTTTTTGATACAGTTACAATGTTCAATAAAGTTATTGAAAAATATGTATATATTGAGTATATATATATATATATATATGTATATATGTATATATATATAATATAATATGTCCTTTTCCTAAATGGAGTTTGGTGTACTGTTTCTCCTGGAGAGTGCAGGGAGCTTTGGTTTAATTAAACTTCTAATACATATATTTTTTTAACGTTTTGTCACCAACGGTTCAATGAAAATATGTAAAATATGTCGTCAGAACAAATCAAACTCACTTAGTTTTCAGAATAAAAGCACACGTACAGCTTTTGTAGCTGAAAAAGAAGTATGACATTTTCTCACAGCGTGCATCACACTGAGGTCTAATCTAAATGCACGGCTCACTTTTTATTTCATGGAAAGCATACAGTACATGTCACAACACATCTGTGCTGTAAACACAGAAACATGTAGTGCTTCTAGAAGCTCACAGCTGCAGCGCCGACACTTTAAGAACATGTTAGAAAATGTACAATCCAGCTGATACGTGAAAACGAGTGCGTTAACAGAGCTAACATCCAGATCCTCGGAGACTTCCTGAGAGTAAAGTGGACTCTCAGCTGCAGTCTCAGCCCCTCTGGCTCTGGAGCAGCTCTGGAGAGTCCATTAGATATTCACTGCGTGCATTCATCTGCACACTGCAGGTCAGCGGCCGCCACTTTAACAGGGCTCATATTAAAGACTTCCAGCTGCACGAGGACAAAGATACTGTAGTCTGATGGAAACTGAGTATGTCACAGATTTTATATCCTTTTATTTTGTCTGTGTTATAAGAACAGGAAGCTGTTTAGAAATGTAAACTTAAATAATCTTTAAGTTGTAAAAGTGATGCACAGAAATGACAGAAATTACGCTCGTCTTGTGAGTTAATGCTAATGATTTAGTTAGCACCAGTTAGCTAATGGCTTCTGGTTACCAGACTGTGTAAAATGGGTCTTACTTTACAAGCATGGTCTCTGGAGGACCACAGTGATTCCGGGCTGTTAGTCTCCGACCTCTGACATATGGTGCATGTCCCCGCAATGTTCTTAAAACAGTCTGCGAGAGTTAAAAGTCTGCCGTCTGCAGCTCTCTGCTTGACCGTCGAGCCGCCCCCCCACAGGGACGAGGCGCCCTGATGGCGTTATGTAACCGGCGCCGTGTTAGAAAGTGTTCCAGTTCCCCGGACGTTGTTGACGGATGATCTTGAGGCTGAAACACTGCAGAGAGCTGCTTGTTACGTTTGTTACATCACACGGACATAATGCAGCAGCAGAGGACGGAGACGCAGGAGACGCAGAGCCTGCTGTTTGCGTGCATATTACGGGCCCCTGGTCTCCAGCAGCAGTCTGCAGAGGACACGCTGGCACGTACTGGAACATGTTAAGGCCTGCAGAGGGTGACATCTCAGACAGAGCGCAGGAGAAAACAGCCCCTCGTCGTCACTCCGGACTGCTAGCAAACAACAGGAACACGGCTACAAGCGGCCGTGTGGTGGGACGCACCACCAACAGGGTGGAGAACCCACAGCCATGTTTATATAAGCTGCAGAACCCAAAAACTGAACCTGTGAGGAGACCGAAGTGGATCCAGACTCAGTGTGTCTGCAGGGGCTCAGTCAAATGTCCACATGGCAACTGTACTGCTGTAAGCTAAGCTAAGCTAAGCTAAAGCAACTTTACTATGTTTGAGTGCCTTCTTAGCTAAAAAAAGGACGACCACTGCACCAGGCTGTCCTCGGGAGGAAGGACGGCATGGATGGGTTAAATGCATTGGACAAATTCAGTGTGGGATGCAGCTGCATGTGATCTGCATGTGTTGGGTGTTGCATGTTTGTAATAAAGTGGGTTGTTCTTCTTCTACAGCAGCTTAGCTTGAAAAGGGACGCTGAGACAGAGAGTTTGTCCTCTCTGGTGGACACGGTGCTAAAATAATCCTCCGACTTGCTGAATGCTGTGAGTGAACGCTTCGGCCGGCTTGTTTCTATCGACTGACCAGGTTTCTGTGAAGATGTCTGTGTCTGTTCGCGGTTCCACTTGGGAAACATTACATTTACAGAGCACATCCATACTCCCCAAAGACCAGCTGTCATCAGCAGGCAGTGTTCGCCCATCATGTCTCGGTCCACCAGTCTGGTCCAGACTCAGATGTCTCTGCGTGTGTTTGATGGACTGACACAACATTTAAGTCTGGATTTGTTGCCTCCAGCTCCGTGTCAGGGCTCAGAAGCATCTGTGGTCCGATGTTTCCACTGATACCTGCAGAGCTGCTCACCTGCACAATCTAACGCGCCTCAGAGTAGGCAGAGGATGTGTCCTGGTTACCTGTTACAGGTAACACAGCACACTACAGGTGAGATCGTGCAGCACGTTGCTCTGCAGCAGGTCCTTCCCAGTTTGAAGACGGGATCGTTGGCTTTCTTTCTGTTACGCAGCTCAGCTCGTCATCTGCCTGTTTTGTATTAATGATAATTCTAGTGCAGGTTACATTTCAGAGAGTTTGTGCACTGACTAAATCTCCGTAATCACAATAATTTCCAACAGTTGTATGACTCCATGTTTTTCTGAGCACATTTGCTGAAATTGTAGTGTAATTATTAGCTGTACTCCAGTTTTCTCTGGTGGGCGTCTCACAAACACACAGAGCACACACTCATACACTTCACCTCTCCTACAGAACATATTCACTTTGTATTCAGGGTTTCTGTGCAGTTTATTACTGAGCTGAGAGCACAACCGGAAGCTAAAATTAATCTGAAATAAATTCAATCCTGTCATATTCCACGTTTTTATGCCTTTATAACCACGAAGCGTGATAAAGACTGGACGTCAGGTGGTTTCACGGTGCTACAACACAGCTTTCTGGGTAGAGATTTAACAACCCAGACGTCGTGTTGCTTTCACATTGATTTCTTCATGTGTGAATAATCTCGCCCCAGCTGGATCCCAGAAACAAATACCAAGAGAGGAGTGGAACAACGCTCTGGCAGCAGAAATAAAACTGATCTGAAAAGGTGAAACACACCTGCGCTCACGGATCTCAAGCAACACAAATCAAATATTTATTAAATGCTCTATTAAACTGATGTTCTCCTGCTAATGACGATATGTTTGGATCTTTAAAAGCCTCACCAGGGACACATTAGCCTCAGCTAGAAATCCTCTACATCGTGTTTCTGTAACCGCTTACAATAAACTCATGAACACAAACACACAGCTAGCCACAGAGACAGCAGCAACAGAAAACCTGCCACGAAAAAAGACAAGAGGCGTCGGTGAGAGACGATATGCATTTGGTTCGCGCTGCCACGCGTCCATCAGATTATCCACGACCTTGACTCATGATCAGATTTAGACTCTGCATCAGTATCAGCGGTAATCCAGTTAATTGTTGTCTGTATCCGTGGTTACAGCTGCAGTAACGCAGCGTGGTGCTTCGTGGAACGAATGGCGAATCCATTTATCTTCCAATCCAAATTCATTTCATAACATCACAGAGGAACTGTGCAAATATACAGATATTAATTATGTGAGGGGAACATGTGCACCTACAGGAAAAAACACATTTCACACAAGATATTTTATTTAAATATAAACATGTACAATGTATAGTACCACTCACGTGCAAACTGGTCATCATCACTGAGTATTCCTAGAATTAAAATTACTATATGTGCATAATAATGGTGTGACACACGGAGTGAAAACCAGGATTAATGGACTTTTTTGCATTAAATCACATAAATCCACAGACTCTGTGAAAACACCCACTCTGTAACCCCCGACCATCATTTCCACAGAGACATGAAAGCTCTGCAACGCACAGCACGACAGAGTTTTGTTCTGGAGCGCCGGGTCGGCTCTGAACACGAGCACCACTTAATGGATGGATATAATGGCGCCCGGCGGAGACGCTCACAGGCATGAGTGCTCCTGGCGCTCTCCGTCTCTATACGTGGAAAGCTCCGGGTCAAGTGGGAAAGAGCTGACAGCCACTGAAACCTCCAGTCTTTTCTCTTCTTGTGCACCTGCTGGAAATCCAAGGAAGGAAACGCTCAGTGTCGAAATGTCACTTTCTGACCCTTAGATTTTCCCCCCCGAGCGGCTAAATGTTGGGAAAAGTGAACTCTTTTCTACATTTGATAAAATCACTCCTTCCTGCTTTTCATTGATGTCTCAGTCAAATATTAAATCCTAATTTAACCTGTAAATTACCAAAAATGCAGTATATGTGCACATGACATATAAGGCCATTCATTTATTGCAGTTTTAAGATTGTGAGGTGTATAAAAGAAGAATATTGATCATTCAGTAAGTGCAAGTAAAGTTGGAAAGCTGCATGTTGGATAAACATGTGGAAAAGTGGATCTTGTCTCCTCCTAACGGGTTTCGCGTTCTTCCTGTTGGTTCGTACGTGGTCTTGTTGTGTTTCGGTGGCTTCCTGTTGGTTCGTACGTGGTCTTGTTGTGTTTCGGTGGCTTCGTGTTCTTCCCGTTCATTGCTGTTATCGACCCCAGTCATGTCGACTTCTTTTTATTTGTGTTGAAGTTGAGATTTCTATAATCCTCTTTATCTCGGCTGTATGACTTATCTGCTTCACTTCTCTCTCTGTTTTTTCCTTCTTTGTAATTTATCGCTTGTGTGGAAACAAACATTATCTGTTTTTTTTGTTGCTTTTTTCCAAAGTGACTTGTAATGAATGCAGAAACAGGCGACTCTCCCAGATGCCTGCTTTCCACAAACTTAACTGAGACGATAATGAATATAAATCCCAGAGCTAGTGGTGACACTGAGGAGTTTGAAAGATCTCTGGGCTGAGTGACCAGCGTTAGCTCATCACAAATCAAATGTAGTGATCGTCCAGTAGTGACAGAATGAACCGATGAACTGATTTCATTATGTTTCCTTTGACTCACAGACACGCAGCCACATTTAGCAAAAGAAAATGAATAAAAACTGTTGTTTTCTCTGTTGTTCAACGTATTTTGTGTGTTCATGTCAGTAATCATGCAAAATCAAAAGTCTAAATAAAATAAGAAATCCAATCTACACGTTTTTCAAAAGGGTCTGGAACAAAAAAGACATTATATTTCACAGGAGAAACGAGTTAAACTGCAGTACTCACCCTGTTGTCTTGTCGTTGCAGAGCTCATCTGATCCTCCTCAGCGTGGTGTCATTTCCCAGAATGCCACAGGTGTGAGCCCTCCAGGTGACCCGACTGACCCTCGACCAATCAACACATCTTCCTCAGAGGTGCATCCCTTCAAAGAGTCAGCGGTCTGCACACCGGGCAGGGCAAAGGATTCTGGGTCTTTCCTCCTCCTGGACGCCGTCCGGGTGCTGTGATGCAACAGTGACGGGAACAAAGTTCACGCCGTCACGCAGAGGATGTAGTTTCAGGAAACTGGACCGAATAAACTAAAAAAGACGAGCTTTTACTTTTTATTTTTTTATTTCTTACAAGCTTGTGCAGGATGTCGGCTCTCAGGAGGTGACGCGCTCCTCGTTCTGCCATGTAGCCGCAACCACCTGCAGAAACTTTTCCTCCGCACGCGGCCATTTTTAACAAGCTGCTGGATGTATGAACACACACACACACACACACACTCGATAAGCTGAGCGAGGAGTTATAAGAGGCCTTGGCGCTTCCTATTTTCGTCTTTAATCTTTGTATTCTGAGTAATCATCTTTTTAATTAATGGCGACGGCGGCGTGAAATTTTCCCTTGCACCCCCCCACCCCCTTCTCCTTCCCGCCGCCGCCAGAAACACCTGAAACCAATTAGCAACAGCAGATCTAGATGGGGATTAGACACAGGAAGAGCAGGAGAGATTAGATACAAACACAAAGACAGAAAAACAGCAGGAGAAGGAAAAAGAAGTGAACAAACGAGAGAAGGAAGAGGAAGGAGGGGTTAAAAGGCTCCCGTCAGTCACTCCGGGTGATCGATAGGTGGGCGGAGCTGAGGGCGGGGCCGCCGGGAGGATATGGCGAGATCAGGGTGGCAGCAGACAGCAAAGATAACTAGTTGTGAGGCAGCAGGTGGAGTCGACTGCAGGAGCCCAGAGTCTTGACCGACAGGCGCTCCAGCGACTCATTGTCATTCCTTGCACTGTGCGAGGCGAGCGAGGAAGGGAAGCACACAGAGAGAGAGAGAGGCTGTTGGCCGGTCGCCACCATCAGGGCCAATTAAGAGAATTTGATTACATGCCTTAATCTTGGCAGTCAGGTGGAAAAGCAGACAGGAAGTGAGAGAGGCGGCAGAGCAGGTGCCACCGACACACACCATTATCTCCACCCGGCTGTAAGTGGGTTTGTTTCTTCATCATCTCGTCCACAAACCAGATCCGTCTTTTTGGAGAGGCCTGTCGAGAGAGAGAGAGGAGGAAGAGGAGGAAGAGGAGGGGAAAGCCCTTTTTCTGCCCCAAGTCTTTCATTTTTCACCTTCTTGTTTAGCAGCAGCTCAAAATCACTCGTTCATTTGTTTCCCTTCCTCTCCGCCCGGGCCGGAGGTTAACTTCATCTGGAGGACGTTTGTTTTTCTACCGTCTCCTCCCGATGTTGACATGTCCTCTCAGCTTCCCAGCAGCCTCCACACTCTCCATATCAAGCGTGAGATAAAAGCAAGAAGGGACTGATAGACGGATAAAGAGAGAGACAGCAAGGGGCCCAGTCAGACAGAGCGGAGACTTCCTGTCCTCGGTGCCGGACGCCCCGAGGCTCCTCTTCCTCTTTCTAAACTTCCTCGTGTCCCTGGAGCTTCATCCCCAGCGCTCCTCCTCGTGGGTCCTATCTTCCCGGACATTAAACTGGCTCCCGTCATCCGAGGGACTCTTTCGATATCGGCTCCTGGTGTCACCCCCTTCATTCTGTGAGTACTTCAGTATCTTCCTCTCTCTCTCTCTTTACTTGAGTGTGTGGAAGTCTGAAACCACACACACACACACACACAGAAAGGCCCTGCGGTGCTGATGTTGAGCTTGTTGAGGCTGACTCCTCTGTGCAGTCTTCTCTGAGTCACTGTTCCTGTACATACAGTGACGCTTCAGGGTTGTCCCGGCTCTCCGGCCTCTTTCTGCTCGTTTACTTGAAAACGGGAGAAAAGCTCCACATTAGTGGGAACTATACTAAACGACGTTCCCGTTAATGATCACAGAAACAAACAGAGACAGAGTGCTGACTTGCAGATTGTTGGAAAAACCTCGACACTCTCAGAGCAGAGAGGGAGGTGGACGGAGGTGGTGGAGGCAGAGCTGGAGGGACAGACGCAGCTAGCAAGCTAACAGCTAACAAGCTAACAGCTAGCAAGCTAACAGCAGCGTTACAGAACTCTTATCCAACATTGTAAAGTCAATAACTTTATTATCTTTAGATATATTTATAGGCAGATAGATAACACACTGCTGCTTGTGTTATTTAGTTGCATCACTACCTCACTCATGTTGCAGGTCAAAGGTCACACTGAGTGTGTCCTGTGCTCACTTCACTTCTCCGGTGGAAGTTTGTTTGGAGGGAACTCCTGTTGGATGGTCGTGACTTCACCTCCTCGCCTCCTGTTCCTCAGTACGATCAGTTTGACGTGTCTCCACTGCAGCGCTGGATATTATCTCTGTGGCTTTATTAGATTTAGATTTATTACGTTTACAGAACGAGGTGCATTAAAAGAAATCTTAAGTAAACCTTAAGTTCTTATAGTAGTTACGTTACATTCGTGTGTCTGTGTGTGTGTGTGTGTGTGTGTGTGTGTGAGTGAGAGAGTGAGTGACTGTGTGTGTGTGTGTGTGAGAGTGAGAGTGTGAGTGTGTTTGTCTGTCTGTGTGTGTGTGTGTGTGTGTGTGTGTGAGAGTGAGAGTATGTGTGTGTGAGAGTGTGTGTGTGTGTGTGATCTGAATATTGATGGATGTATTCGGGGAGCTGCGTTCTGACTTGAGCTCCTGCAGGACTTGATTGGTTGATTCGGATCCTCCTGAGGCAGGGTGATGATCTACACCATGTTTTATTTTCAAAGGTGTGATTTTATGTTTTAAAGCAGATAAAAAGGTCAAAACATTTTGAGAAGATCTGTGAAAAGTCTTAACGTGTAAACGTGTGCATGAATGTTAAAGATAGTTCTGTTCGCACAATTAAAACACGAGCACGTGTTCCTCAGAGGTTTTTAATGAATCTTCCATTTTAGTCGCTATGGTAACAGCTTCTGTCTGAAGGTTTACAGGAAGTACAGCAGAAGGTTGTGCTGTTGATTTATTATAGAATACAGACTGAACTCATGTAATATAATTAAATGAAGTTCAAATCAACACCAAACTAAGCTTTACTTCCTCATTAGCTCTGCTTTCTAATTAGTGTTGTATTAAGTGACAAAGAAGCTTCACAGAGTAACAAATCAAATCACAGCATGGCCGAGATAAAGAGGAAGACTTCAGGGCTTTCATACTTTGAAAGAACTAACCTGGATCCAGACCTTTATATATCCAATCAAAGTAATCTGCTCATTAACATCGAGCCAATCAGAGCTCAGGAGGTGGGACCAGGAGTGGGGTCACTTCAGCGTGACAAACTGAAGCTAACGACGGCTAGCGACCGCTACTTCAGAATAAAGAGTGGATCTGATCATCGTACCAGCAGCTCAGGAGAGGTCAGCTGCTTTCTCCCAGCTCATCAGCAGGGCTTTGAACACACCAGACACCGCGCTGTGTTGTTATGGAAAGTTATGGAAAGTTATGGATAGTTATGGAAAACCCTGCACTCAACTTTAGGTTTCTCCTGACTCGCCTGTTTCCGGAGTCTCATCCACATGTCGACTTTTAAACAGCTGCAGGAATATTTCAGCTGAATGTGGGTGAAATGGGGACATTCCCATAAAGCTTACAGGCCGTATCCTTTAGCTATTAAACACACTATCATGGAGCGACTTTGACTCAGAGCGTCTCCGCCTTTAAACTCAGCCACATCCATCCCGACTCTATTAGACGCCACAATCAGCTGCGGCTCCTAAAGAGCTTCTTTCTGGGGACACTATTACCTGCTGGGAGATAATGATAATGGAGCCCCCGTCATTTTCCCTCCACTCCTTTCCCTGCACAATACACGGGTGGAGAGAGCTCAGTGGATGGAGGTTTAGGGGGGTCAAACTTCCTCCATCCCTGTCTGGGCTGCGCGCTGCATCGCGTCGATAATTGAGGAAGCCGTATGCTCTGCCTCGATGAAGGAAAAGCACCACTATTTACCGCTAATGGCTCCGAGTGGAGACGCTGCACAGTTCAGCCTCCAAACGACATCACACAATAAGAACTGCAGGTTAGAAAGCAGGATTTCATCCATTTTACTCATTATCATCTGCTGTAAAATAAGCAAGAGGAAGTCCTACAGAAAGCTCTGGCTGCTCGCCTCCATCACTCAGAGGAGAAAGAGCTGCAGTGTGATCTTCATCAAATCTCTTTCAACCAAACGCGTCTGTAGCGTCAGATTCTGAATGTTGCAATCAAAGCTTTGGTCAGATTCTCGTCTTCTTTAAATGGAGACATTAAGACTTCTTCTTTTAGTCAAAGCTCTTTATGTAACATTGTAAAACCGTCATGTTATTAGTGTTTGTGGCAGAACTACGTTTTTAACAGGTTTAATGTTTCATCGTCTCTTCTTTATGTGGTAAAACGTCAGGAACGGCTGATACAGCGTTTAGTCCAGGTGTCTGACAGACTGAACATACAGCGTAATCTGGCAAATGTTGTATTTATATATAAAAATAGTCCCTGTTAACAGTTACTTAGAAAGCACTTAGAAAGAAAGATTATTGAGTTTATTTTCACATTTTTTATAGCAACAGGGTCTGAAGATCACTCAAACCAAAAGGTTTTACTTTCAAATCTTACTTTAATTGGATTTTAGATCATCATTTGGAACAAAGTATGTTTTGATGTACCAGAAGAGATCATCCCGCCTTCACAGCTGAACCTTGATGCTGCCTGTCGACTGTAATGATGATGAGAGCTTGTTGCTCGGGGGTCGATGTTTTAAAAAGGTCAAACGGGGGGAAAGAAAAGAGATCAAGTCTGACGTGGACGCTGATTTATCCTCCGCCGTGAAAACGTAATGTGTCAGTAATAAGACGTGTTTGAATTATTCATCCAGATGTGTGTAAATCTGCAGGGGCTGTAACGTTTCCTGACTCCTGATGGAAGCAGATGTGTGTCTGTGACTGATCGCTTCAGTGGAGCTCAACCTGCAGGATGAGGCTCTGATCACTTGTTCCAGCTCCACCGTTTCACATTATAGTGCTGGTTTTCTTTTAAATCTCTCTAAATCAGTGTCATTGTGTTGTTTTTATTCATCTCATTTTACAGAGTTATTGGGTTTGATTCCCACTGGAGCAGCCTGGCATTCAGACAGTAACATCACTATTTATTCATATTAGCTGCACATTATATTTAGTCCTGTCAACTCCAGGTAGTTATCAGTAGTCCTCAGAGAGCCACCAGTAGCCCTAATTCAGTTAACTTTGTCAACGTTGTCCTCAGTGGCCACCAACTGACTTTACGACATGGTATCCTCCAGTACGTACCTGCTGGTAGCCAAGAGCAGTCCTCGGGAGGCATTCGTTGTCCCCATCAGTCATGTAGAGTTTCCAGTAGTCATTTGTAGTCCCTTGTAGCTGCCAGTAGTCCTAAAAAGCAACCAGTTGCCACTAGTAGCCCTCAGTAGTGCCTGGTAGCCACTCGTAGTCTCTAGTAGTAACCAGCAGCTACTGGTATTCTGTTTCCCCGGTAGCTCAGTAGCCATCAGTAGTCTTTGTTAGCCAACATTAGACCCTAGTAGCTACCAGCAGTAACAAGAAGCCCTCCCTTGCTACCAGCACTCGCAAGTAGCAGTCCTCACTTCACTTCACTCCCCATCAGTCATCTAGAGTTTCCAATAATCATTTGTTGTCCGATATGTAGCGACCAGTAGTCCTAAATGGCAACCAGTGGTCACCAGTAGCCCTCAGTTGCATTCAAGAGTGTCCAGTAGCCACTCGTAGTCTGGTGGTATTCGATTATCACACAGTAGTTCTCAATAGTCATTAGTTGTCGCCAGAATCTCAGTAGCCACCAGTAGCCTTCGTTTGCCAACATAAGCTGACCAGCAGTCGCAAGTGGTAGTCCTCACTAGTCAACAGCATTCATCGGTAGTCATTAGTGTCCCACTTGTCCCCACTAGCCACATGTTATCATGGGTTTTATACAACAGCAGTGGCCAGCAGCTGTCTTCAGCAGCCACTGGTTTCCACTATTAATCCTTCCTTAACGGCCACCTGTAAACATTAGTGCTCCCTGGTAGCCACAAGTCCTCACCTTTAAGCACAAATAAGTGCAGATCTGAAGAGATGAAAGGGGGTTAGTGCAGAAGAAAGATCACGTAATTAAAAAGGAACTGTGAATGCATAAAGGCTGCATGTGACGGATGTGCGGCCTGTTTGAACTGAGCATTATATTAAAACAACATCCCGGCTCGGTGATGAAGCCATATCCATTCCTACAGAAACCATCAGCGCCTCATGATAGAGGCATCTATCACACTGTGTGTGTGCATGACATTTCCAACCTGTAGATGTATAAATCTGCAGCAGCGTTGCCTTCGCTCTCATCACTAAATATGGACGCTCTGACCTTTCCACGGGGCGCGCTGGATTCTCCTGGAAGCTCTGATCTCTTATCGATTCTCCCTTTTAAGTGCACTTCAGGTACGAAGGGAGACGGAGATGAAGAGACTTCAGAATATAGAGTTTATAATAAAGCCGATGCAGCTCAATATGTGGAAGGTTGTCCAGATTACAGTGTTGAAAGGGTGGAGAGAACGCAGCAGCATGTAATGAGCCGGGCACTGTTGCACAGAATCTAAAGGAAGAACTCCGACCAGTGTTTTCTACCAAATGTTAAATCTGTCAAATCTCATTTCAAGGAAACTTGTTAAAAAGAAAATACTTGTTTTTATTTAGTTCATTCATTCATTAATTCTGGACTGACACCAGTTTAGTGATGAACATGTTACGTTTCTAAACCCTTCTGGGACAAAAGAAGAGATCTTTGACTCTTGAACTTTTCAGATGAAGTGACTGAATAGTGTGATGCTGAAATAAATCAAGCGATTGGATTAGCTTAGCTTAGCTTAGCTTAGCTCCATACAATTAATAAAACCATTAGTTTCAGCACCAGTGGACTGCTGGTTACCAGTTCAATCAAAACTCAACTGTTATTTGAGTTTGAATACTTAAATAATTAAGAATAAAAGTGTCCCATCAGAGCTCAGACACCAGTCTTTAGTGCAATAAAATAGTTGTCCACTTTGTGTACGAACATCCTGTTTCTGTAACAAGATCAAACTGCACCGAAGCAGCTGGAGAAACAGCTTAAGATCAGTTTCTTTTTTCACGTTCACCATCGAGAGGTGACCGCGACCTCAGTGACTCCTCCGCTGGCTGCAGATAGCTACCGGGAGAAACTAAAGCTCTTTCCTCTTCCTCTTTGGTTGCACACCTGTGAATCGACTGCACAGTGAAAGTGAGTCTGCAGTGTCATTACTCATTGTGCAACATGATGTTCCGGTCGGCCATGTGGCTGCAGACTAGCAGGCAGTGTGAAGAAAGAGCAGTTTATTGTTACAACTTATAACATAGAGCAGGAAAACCAACACTGAAAAACCAGAAACCCACAACACAACAACAACACGATAATGAACCGACACTGAACAAAGGAAGCAACCAGAATAAACCGACACACGACAACGAAGGACACAGCTGAGAACAATCAAGCAAGGAGGGAAACCAACAGATGACAATCTGACAATAAAACATCAAGTTCAGGGACCACGACACATTTACTTCATAATGAGAAGTTAAAGTACATGTCTGTTGCCACTTTAATGCACCAAAAGCTCCGTTTGTCTACTTCCTAATGCAGAGAACGTCCTCCGCACAAACAAGAAGCTCTAGAACTTTTCACATGATTGTCTGAGAACAATCGATACGGAGCAGCAGCGAAGAACGAGCTGTGATTACTCCGACGCTGCAGTCGCACCCGGGGAAACAGTAACGTCGCCATGGCAACCATAACAAAGATCAATTAGCGGGCGATCCGCTGCCGCTGTCACGTGACCACGTGATTACAGTCTCCCAGGGGATTGTGGGTAATTCTTCTGGGGCACAATGTGCTAATGAAAAGGATGCAGAGCTTCAGAGAGAGTTTAGCAGTCTGCTCACACACACACACACACACACACACACACACAGTCAGAACACACACACACACACACACACACACACACACACACACACAGTCAGAACACACACACACACACACACAGTTAGAAGATACACACACGCCGACTGACTAATGTCTTTAAAACCATGTAGTTTATAATATGTCAACAATAATGAGAGAATCCTTCCAGATGAGATTCTCAAACAAAGTAACATCTTTAAAGAAACATTTTATCTTGAAATGATCAGGGAACTCAAAAATACTTAAAACACAGTTTTCCATTAATTCACTTTTAAAAAGTATTAAAAACTCACTGTGGCTCAAAGTCCTGATCTCTGTACTTCCTCTTTATCAGAAAAAACATATTAAAATACATGTGAACACACACACACACAAACTCTCTTTCTCTCTCTCTCTCACTCACTCACTCACTCACTCACTCACACACACTCTCTCTCACTCACACACACACACACACACACACACACACAGAGAGACAAATAACTAATTATTTTAGTCCATATAATGACATTAAACACTTTGGCAGTCTGCAAAGGTAACAGCTCGAAGATTTACTGTTGTAATGATGTTTTATGTAACAAACACACACACACACACTCTCTCTCACACACACTCTCTCTCACACACACACACACACACACACACACTGTCTCACACACACACACACACACACACACACACTCTCTCACACACACACACTAACACCCTCCTGTTGTCTCCCAGCTGTGCTGCAGGTGGAGGATAACTGTGTGGTGGAGGTTTGGGGTCAGAGCAGCAGTTCCACCCTGCTGAAGATTGTCATGTCTTGTGTGTGTGTGTGTGTGTGTGTGTGTGTGTGTGTGTGTGTGTGTGTGTGTGTGTGTGTGTGTGTGTGTGTGTGTG
>JAVQJL010025984.1:0-10417 GCA_036024295.1 Nannoperca obscura | reverse complement strand
TTGAGAGAGAAACTTTCCACACTTTTGCTTTCAAACTCTAAACTTTTGCTTTCAAACCCTGAAGTTTTGCTTGCAAATCTAAAAGTTGTGCTTCAAAACAGCCTCTCGTAACTGACGGCATGTTGCCAAGCTGTCACTCACATCACAACTGGCCAATAGAAACGTCTTTCTGCGTAGGTCCCGCCCACGACATAAAGCGGAACCGGAAGCACAACTTTTAGATTCGCAAGTAAAACTTTTAGATTCGCAAGCAAAGCTTTAGGGTTCGCAAGCAAAACTTTTAGATTCGTAAGCAAAACTTTTAGATTTGCAAGCAAAATTTTAGGGTTTGAAAGCAAAAGTGTGGAAAGTTTTTCTCTCAAACCATTTTTTTGACTGCTTTAAAAAGAAACAAAAATCTCTCCATATGCTGCTGGCATTGTGCTGTTCTAACACTGTCTGGAACCCCTTAAAGGGGCCCCTGACCTTCATTTCGCTTTTCAGTTTTGGTCGTTTAAATGAATTTCTAAAACACAGTGTGGGAAGATTTATCAAAAATGCCTACTTTTACAATTCATTTAGTTTGACATAAAGGAGCTGTTTTACAAATAATCTGTAATAACTTTCACTGTTTAGCTGCAACAGCTGCAGCAGCACCTGTGACTGGCAAATAATCTCATCCCTGAATCTCTGGACACAAGGCACAGACTGACAGTGTCTATTATTATATGATATGATGAATGAAAATAGATAAAGGGCTACGCAAGGTGTTAATATAACAGAGCTATATGAGAATATAAAAATGTACTATATGAGTATTTTAAAGTGATATAAGAAATGGCATGCTAGAATGTGGTATTTTAAGTAGGACAATATTTGCAGCTTTTTTTAGGTGCAGACATACACTGTAAATCTGCATTTATTATTATCAGAAATGAAACCACTGTCCAATTCTTTTTCTAATTACTGAGTAATATCAAGTGTGATAGTGAATTAATATTTTACAAAATCTACAGCAAACAGTCTTTTAATTTAATTGTAAGTTCACTTTTCTCCAGCTGACTGGTTTAATCATTGACCAGAAAATATATAATTAGAGCGTTTCCTCAAATTGTTCAGAATTTCTTTTTTCAGTGAATTTTCAGTGAATAGTGACGCTCTAGCTATTTGTGCAGAGATCCACTCACCATTAAAATGCACACAGCAATCCACAGCATGAAATCAAATTAAAACAAAAGATGTTATCAAGTGCATTAACCTGAAGAGAGACAATAAGAGACTTAAAAATCTGGACTGTTTGTCCCTATCAGATGAGGCAGAATTCTCCTTCTTTGGCTGTGGGCTCTGGCATCAGCCCAGAGACAACAGCGAACATAAACAGCAGGGCTCCCAGAGGTTTTCCCAACTTCGTCACTCACTGACCTGTGAGCTGGAGGTTGGTCAGAATTGCTTGCAGGGCTTTGAATGCCTCTACAGCGAGCTCTCATTCACTCTTGCTCTGTTTCCTCTAAATCCTTTGACTTTTTTTCATGAACGAAGGGCATTTTTTAAATAGTTTTCAAGCACTATTTTTTTGCATTTTTATATCAATTTGTTTTGCCTCTCTAATTGATGTGTCCCAACAATAGAGCTGGATATTGAACATATACATGTTTGTTACCCAAAAAACTGTCAAGTACTGACAGTTTGCATCAGGGTTGCCCGATGCCAAAAACCAAATAATCATACAAAGACTCCAGTATTATCGTATTTCAAGGGAAATTACCGTACATTCAAAATCCCAACTGCAGGGCACCAACAATTTAGTGTTTAACATATATGAATTGCAGCAAGGGGTTATCTAGTTGCTGGTTTATCACTGTTCTAGCTGGTCCATCAGCACAGGTGAATAGTGTCTGAAACATCTCTCTGATCATGTACTATTAGTCCATAGGTAAAGCTGATGCTAGTGGATGTTGGCAGTTCAAGGTGAGGTGAAAGAACATCATCGCCATTACTCATATTCACAAAAGTGCTAAAATGATTAGTCTGTACAATGTCTTGCTTACAGGCAAACGCCTGTATTTTTAAACCTGGGCCCTATTTTGACACATTTTAGGGTCCAAATGACTAATACTAATTAAAAAATATTGCTTTTTCCCTTTATGCCAAGTTGTTCACAAATAAAATTGGAGGTAATCAAAGGGACTTAATATGGACGATACATTCCAGTGACCAGGGTTGT
The DNA here is from genome assembly GCA_036024295.1 of Nannoperca obscura. Lineage (NCBI taxonomy): Eukaryota > Metazoa > Chordata > Actinopteri > Centrarchiformes > Percichthyidae > Nannoperca > Nannoperca obscura. The sequence continues at coordinate 8,214 of JAVQJL010025984.1, read as the reverse complement.
CAATCTTTATTCAAAACTCCAGTTACTGTGGGAAATTGTTATGTCACTTGTAATGATCTGATTAAAATAAAAATGCACTACATGTTGTGCTCTAGCAGGCATGCATATCAGTAAACTATAAGACTGTTGTTTTCTGGGCTCTCCAAAAGGAGGAAGAAAACAAGTCATGCTGAACAGATAATCATGAAACCAAACCACAAATGAATAGCATCAATTATACCTTTAGGTTGAGGCTATATAGATTGTATTTAGTTTGAATTCTTCCAAATAAAAACTGAGGCATCCGTTCGCATGTGAGAATATTCCAAGCACATGCCAAACAAAGAAAACAAACATTGTCAAAGCTCTCAGTAAACTGGCAGCCATAATGCCCATCACACTGAAACGGTGAACAGATATGGTTATCTTGTTTTGATTTGTAGAGGCAGACTATCCGACTCGTACAATAGGCCTGAACCACTCGGACATTTCAAAATAAGACAATTCAAACCTCTTGTTCATGCCGCCGATCTGTTCAGAATCAGAATCAGAATCAGAAATACTTCATTAATCCCAGAAGGGAAATTGCTTTTTGATACAGTTACAATGCTCAATAAAGTTATTGAAAAAAGAATAATAAACAGTAGAAAAATAGAGGGTTTAGAGGTGTAGAGGGAGGGTCCGAATATGGTTGGACCAGGGGCCGGAGCTGCTACTAGTATTACTAGTACTAGTACTAGCTACTAGTATGCTACTGTATATAACACACATTGCCTCGCTTTTCATAAAGGAGACGCATATATTTATGTGAACACATGATTTTTTTTCTCAGTACAAGACTCAGAGGCTGGAGTATGAAATTCAGTCAAATTCTAGCCTGCCAACGGTAAAAACTTTCACCATGAATATTCTTTTTTGAAATTTACAATTGCAGTTTTAATTGATAATGCATGAAGTTGCTATTGGACCACTGTTATTTCAGAATGCCACTGAAGTGCACCTGGTGGGTTACCATGTCAAAGCAGTCAACACTCTGGGCCTGATTGTGTGCTCTTTTGTTTTTGGACTGACTATCAAGAAGATGGGAAAAAAGGGGGAAATCCTTTTGGACATGGTTGTCACCATCAACGAGGCCACAAAATATGTGGTTAACTTGATTTTGTGGTAAAGTGAAACAGCATAGTTTATATAAAATGTGGAATTAGAGAATTTGTCAATATTTCAGATTTCATTTATTTACAGAACTATAGCAAATATCCTGCGATGTAGAGTGTTTATGCATGAACATGATTTATCAGATAATTATTGTTCAGGTTTCCAACAATATGAATACCTAATCATGTTTCATTGTTTTCAACAGGTTTCCATTGGACTCGTATTGTAATAGTAATCAGACAAAGTGTTTGATAAGTCATTGAAGTATTCCCTTCCTTTTTCTATTTTCTTGTATTCTCTCCAGTTACTTGCCTATAGGTGTGCTGTTCATGATTGCAGGCAAAGTTATTGATGTCCACAACTGGAGTACTGCCTACAAACTTGGAAAGTTTATGGCGGTGGTTGTTATTGGGTATGTTCTCCTTTCCCTCGAGCAACTAGTAAATTATTAAATTGAGTGTGTCTGAAACCAGTCAACAAACATTTAAAATATTTTGCATGAATGGGAGCAGGAGTTATGGCCAGTATATTCACTTTCAAAGTTATGATATCATCTGCCAACTGCCATTTAAAGTCACAATCCCTGATGTGAATGTCAACCAGAGGGGTGGACTGCACACCAGAAAACCTGCTATCACATTCAAAGTTATTGACAGGTTTTTAAGTGCAGGAATAAATACTAGACAATTAAATTATTTTCATAAAGGTAGCAGAAGCAACAGCAATAAAGCAGATGTATATTTCCAATGAACAGTTGTCAAATACACAAAATCAAAAAATTTCATCCAAACATATACTAAAATATACCAACTGGGCCTTTAAGTCTTCTACCACCACTCTGCTGTTGTCAGTATCAGCATCAGTATTCATTGTGTATTAAATTGTGTGTTTCAGGCTCACAATCCATGGAGTAATAGTTCTGCCAGTGATCTATTTTCTGTGGGTAAGGCGTAACCCGTGGCCAGTCATTAAAGGGGTGTATCCTGCCTTACTGACTGCAGCGCTCATCTCATCCAGGTAAGAGGATTTTTGAGGGCATGGTTTTCAGTTGTTAGATTTATGTATTCATCGCCAGCGCTTTTATTCTCATCACAGCTGCCAAATGGTAAATGTTTTCATATGGATTATACTTCAATGATTTCTTTTATATGATAAGTGCACTAAGAAAGGATGCATTGTGTCTTCAAGCTCTGCCACATTGCCGCTCACTTTCCGATGCTGTGAGGAGAAAAACATGATCGACAGAAGAATCTCTCGCTTCATGCTGCCCATTGGGACCAATATTAACAAGGACGGAACTGCCCTTTATGAGGTGGTCGCAGCAGTTTTTGTTGCTCAACTCAGCAGCATCAACCTGGGCGTGAGCCAGTTGATCACCCTCGTGTAAGTCTCAATTAGATAACTTTGTCACTCTCTCTGTTCAGCAGAAATAATAATAATGTCTGTATAAAAATTTGGTTAAATGTACATAATATGGGACATTTAAGAGGTAGGGACTTGAAACATGCATGGTACAGTTTTATATTGCTGTCTTTTTAAAAATCCACCCTAGTCATTCACTGTTTGTTTGCCCTGCAGAGTGACAGCAGCAGTCTCCAGCATAGGAACTGCAGGGATCCCAGCGACGGGAGCAGTGACCACCCTCTTTGTTTTGGCAGCCATCGGTTTACCCGCGAAGGAAGCCTCCATCTTGGTGGTTGTAGAATGGCTGCTGTAAGTTTAACCTGTAGTTTAAAGTCCAAAATGTTCTCTAATGAATAGTTTTGGCAGGGATTACTACAGCTGCGTTTTCTGCTTTCATTGCTTAATGCGATTTATGTCTTTTAGAGACCACTGCAACACTGTTATCAATGTTTTGGGAAACTGCATTGGCGTGGCACTTGTCAACCAACTGTCCAAAAAGGAACTTCAAGAAATGGAGGAACAAGAATGGAACAGGACCAGGTGATATTTTAGATGCTCTCAGTGTTTTTGCAATTTCATATGTCCAGTGCTTTTGTAGAGAATGTGGGATTTTCCAGCATTTATCTGTATTCAAACCCCCTCCATCCCCAAAAAACTAAACAAACAAAGCAAAAAAACAAAGAGAAAGGTTTTAAGTATACCAGGCACACTGGACATCAGACATAGATGGACAGGCAGCAGCTTGAGATATATTGTATCACATCTATTACATCACTGATGGCTATGGTATTGTTTTTCTGGCTAGGATGGCTGACAATAATGCTGTCCAGGATGAGGAAGAGTAGCCAGGACTATTGAGTCCCTTCATACCCCACCAGACATGTAATCGCTCCAACACTATATTACAGCAACCAGGCATCAGAAAAAGAAACAGGGTTGACTTTTTAAAGGTTTCTTCAGTGGCCTTTTGTTATTTGACTTATTTGTTTAACATTTAATTTGTTTTGCATTTTACAGTAGTACTGTACTTGAGCATGAATGCTTAATCTGGACCTTGGAAATAACAGTTTGACAAATAAAATCTGCATGTGTTTTCTATGACCTTGTGTTCTATATGATGATCTCTATTAAACAAAATGAATTGCAAACGAAACTACAGATATATGTATTTTGATTCCTAAGAGGATAGACAACATCTCCATTGATGTAAACAGGCATTTCCACCAGTCACAAGTAGTTATGACAGAGAGATAGTCATGTGACCTGCCTTCCATACAAAATCAGTGAATGTGATGTGGTCCTATCACAGTTTGTTGATTGGCTTAAACTGCGATTAGACCTGTAAGACTTTTTGGGGGGAAATAGGCAAATGGTACATGTACACATAGGGCAACACTAACATCTGTTAAGCTACAGGTAAAATACCAGGAATGCACAGGCATTGTGTTTGTATGCTATATACTGTATTGTGTCTCAAACTGATACTCAGAGGACTGTTTTTTGGTGATTTGTGGAGAAAAAACATCATTATAGATTATTATTATTAAGTTAAACAAAAAAAAGGGGGAATAAATTACATGCATAGAATTTACAATTAAAACCAATGCAGTCTAATACAACTCTCCTGCAATAATTCCCTCCTCCATGAAGGTTATAATGTTCAGTTTTCGTTGAAACTGTTATAGAGAGGTGTTGATGCAACTGTATGACCCCACGCAGTCCAACAGCGCCATAAACTCCGTCCTCTGACGCGGGAAGGGCGTGTACATGCGTGTGACGCCATGACGCAGCGCTTGCGTCCGATACGGATGTAAACACCGCTCGTTTCACGTGGAGGGGAAAAAGCGACTATGACACCGAAGCTGGAGCGTTTCGCCAGCCCGGGTAAAGGTAACGGTCTGCGGGCGACAGCCGGGATCAAGAGGGGAGAGCTGGCGTACTGCGCCGAGCCTCAAGCGTGCTGCGTGTCCGGCAAACTGGCCAGAGATGTGTGCCACCACTGCTTCACACGGTGAGACCCGGCGGACCCCTACAATGAGCCCGTTTAAACTTTCAGCAGGGCCAGTGAAGGTTCAGAAGCAGAAGAGATCTAGCTAGCCTTAGCCTGGCTGATCATCAACATCTCTGTGAGCCCCAGGAAATAGGAGATGGTAGAATCTATTAAAAATATATATTTCCTCTTAAGAAATATTGTGATGTTGTAGCCCACATAGTACATACAAAACATTACAAAATCTTAAATATAAAGCGGAATTGGACCAGGCATACATCATTATCATTATCCACCCATGGTGTGTTTACAGTCATGATAAAGTTACTGCAGGCTCTCAGTGTGAGCCATATCTTAGCCTAATATTTTAGTACAAAACATTACCACGCAATAAACCTGTCAAACGGATACAAACTTCATTGTACAACTTTTGTAAACCCAGGCTTACAGATGCAAACATGAAAGTACAAGTTTACAAAACTGTGGTTACAGATACAAAACCCTGTTTTCAAGTACACCTTTTTTGAATGATATATTATTCCATATACGTACAGCCTGCCATATGCATGGTGACTGTGTGTGTTTGTGTGCAGTTAAGGGGTTATGCTTCTAAGCTACCCAAAATGTACATTAGTAGATGAAACTAAGTTCTTTAACTGGGCACTAGATGGCACCATGTCTCTGTGATTGTTTCAGAGGTGTCGTGTAGGTGTGCAGATAAGTTTGTATTTCCAACAGTCAGCTGACAAAGCATTGCAGTAATAAAAATCTAACAGTAAAATATCTTGATGATGGTTACACATGACAATCTGCTGACCTTACTGACCTTTTTCATCTGCACAGACATGGAGGACATGCTTATTGTGGCGAAAAGTAGCCCAAACTACCACATCACTGTGGCCGCTGGACTTTGATAATGTGATTAATTGTAACATGTTTTGGGGTGTATGGGAATATGCACTACTAATTAAAACTTTATTTTTTTCTACTAATGTTATACTTACATAGTGCATATTATCAATTTCTGTATATCAAGTTATCACACAGCAAGCCTAAGGCCATGTAATATTTTGCCACAGGAATACAGTACACAGTGCACAGAGAGAGGGGTGAACACGAGGTAAATGGGGTCCCAGAAGCCCATTTTGGCCCCAGGGCCCTATAGCAGTGAATTCGGCCGAGGCTGGGAGATATGTACTATGTGAAGATGGAAATTTGTCTGCTGTAAGAGATTTTGACATACTATTTATACAACTTTTAATATCTCTGGTTGAATTGATAACATTTTGCAAATAATTCATTATGGCAACATTGGATTTCTATATGATTTTATCATATGGTGTTAAATATGATATCATTGTGACAAAGTTACTTCATTTGTCAGGTATTTATTTTGTTAGAGGGCCCAATTGTTCTTGCCTGCTTATTTTATCTATAAACAGTATAATTGACAACATGAATTGATTTTCATGAAGGTTTACTAAATCACAATATTGATTTTTATATAAAATGAAATAATAATAAAATAATAATAGTGAGATTGCCCACTCCTTCTATATAGACATTCTGAATCTAGAGATGTACAGTGTAACCCTTACTCACCCTGTGATGATGATGATGATGATGATGATGATATATATATAAAAATCCCGAGCTGGATTCTTAATGGCAGCACTGCTGCTTGCTCTACTGCAGCCAAACCCACTTCACCAAGCTAAACAGATGTATGTAGATTTAATGAGACTGGAAAGGAGAGAGAGACAAGTATGTGCTGATTTCTGGTGAATGAAGGGTACGTTACGATGTGCTATATACAGTATGTATATGAGCCTCGGCAGCAAATGGAAGATGATTAATGAGAGCAGTTAACGCAGATAACCTCTGGGAGGATATAAAGATGTAGCTCATGTCCGGTTTTGATTTCCACATGAAGGTAAAATTTATTAGAGAGCTTGATGAGTTCTCTTTAATGCCTCCTCTTAATCCATTCAAAAGGATTTAATCCCTTCACTTCTTACACCGTGGGACCTGTGCAGTCCGGGGCGCCTTGTGTAAGCACAAAAAAAAAAAATCAATACGAGCTCAAAAGTTAAGATATAGTACAATATCTGATTATATACACTATCAGACTCTGTCAATATGGTTTCATGTTGGATAGGATGGAAGAGACATGAGAGAAACAAGAAGTTAAAGATGATGGATGTGTGATGGGACAGAGGATACTGAAAAATGGATTTACAATTAGAGAGCGTAGAGACAGATAACACTGTAATAAAGAGAGACTGTGAGATATGTGTGACGTGTGCATGCACCAGTGTATATTTATATGCTTGTTGCTAGTGCTTAAACAGTTTCAATTAAATCTATCAAGTAAAGATATCAAACATTTGCTGGTTACGGCTTCTTAAATATAAGGATCCTCTTGTTTTTCTCAATTTTACATTACATAGTACATCAGACACGACTTTGTTCAGGCATTTGTCGTCTCTGACAAGGACTCAACAGTTACGCAATATGTCATTTAAATCGAAGTAATGAAAATAATTGATAGTTGCCCTATTTATTGCGGCAGTTCTGGACTGAATTTTGTCAGTTTAGTTTATTCAATAGCATTCAATATGGGATTCAATAATAGGATTCAATATGATTTTGTGAATAGCAATTACCCATAACCATCTAAATACCCGTGAGAAAGACACTCCACCCTCAGCTGCTTTGTGGACAGCAGTACACGACTGTTGTTATGTGATGTCATCTGCTGCGTGTGTTTTTGTGTGTGTTTATCTGTGTGCATTTCCCCTCTCAATTACTGGAATGTGTGTTTTATTTTTTGTCTTGCCAAAGAATAGCTAACAAATGCCCTGCAGGGATGTAAATGTAGAGAACTGCTGCTGAACCAACAGCAGGGCAGTATTGTTTATTTTCTGTGATTTGAATTCATGCCTCCAGCTGCTCCCTTTACGGACTGTCAGTCATTTCAAACTAGCATGTAATAGTCAGCAGAGGTGTACTTGGGGTTGCATGTGTAATTTTATACCTAATGCCCTTGGTTGTGGTGATATGGTTTATAAAAGTAGTTCCTACTCACTATTGAAAAACCAGCAGGGACTAATATAGAGATTGTCCATTGTTGCAACTGATAACTCCACCTCACAAACACTAGCGGTTGTTTGAATAAGTCGCCCCAAATGTATCTGATATTAGCTTGTTGGTCAGTGCAGACTATAATATCTCAGCAACTACTTGGTCAATTACCATGACATTTTGTACAGACATTCATGGCGCCCAGAGGATGAAGCCTAATGACTTTAGTGATCACCTGGTTTTTCTTCTAGCGCCACCACGAGGTTGACATTTGTGTTTGTTTGTGAAATACCTCAACAGCTGTGGGATGGATTGGATTGCCATTGATAAGATATGTCTTGCATATCTCACTGCTGCCTACAAGCCTCAACATTATAACTTGACATTTATTCAATAGCTCAAAAACATATTCACCCTTTCCCCACAAACAAACACACATACACACAGGAAGATAGAGTTATAACAACAGAAATCAATAACAAATTAAAGTGTTTGTGCCTCTGCTGAATTCCATTATTTTTCTTTTTGCTTGGGGTATATAGAGGTGTGTGTGTGTGTGTGTGTGTGTGTGTGTGTGTGTGTGTGTGTGTGTGTGTGTGTGT
>JAVQJL010025982.1:0-12945 GCA_036024295.1 Nannoperca obscura | reverse complement strand
CCCCCCCCCCCCCCCCCCCCCCCCCATCATTTTTATATAGTGGTCCTGAGCGTCAAAACACATCATGTCACAAAACACAACAACATTACACAAATATAGCTCACTAATAAAGTGTGAGGAACCTCAACATCTCAAGTAAGTACATGTAACTATTTAATGTTAAACCTACCTGTGCTCAAAAGCCATTGTCTCAGTGTTCATAGAAACAGTAGTTATACTAATGAACTAAAACACATAAAAAGACCAGATAAATCCATAAATTCAAGGCTTCCTTAATCTATAAATGCCAATTTACAACACACTTATTACATAGTATGTGATCATGAAACTGACTCGAAACAGATTTGATAATCTTTTTGATAAGTTGTGAAATATTTTAAAGTATTGACATCACTTTCTTCATACCACTTTTGAAACTACAAACATTCCACCTGAGATGACGACATATTCATGCTTTTGTGCTGCTGGAAGAAGTTTGTGCATTGCTTTTCCAGACAGCTCATTTCAGTACACTGCAAACCCAAAATGTTCCCACTGCCCTTGCTTGCTCAGGCAAACAGCAGACCTGGCAGAGGAAAAAATATATACATTTTTTATACCATTTTAGTTTGATAACAGTTACCTCTGATGTTCACCTGCTTAGCTTGGTGTGATCTAGTGACACATACCAGGAGTGCTTTCACGGGTGAAGAGGGTGTGGAAAGATGAGCAGCTTATCAAAAACATCAAGGCCAAGATGGAGGACTTCTGTGTTGGCACATACATTCGTGTTTTCCTGGGGAGAAAAAAAGACATGAAAAAGTAAAAAAATATTAAGATAAGTCAGGAAAAATGACTCGTGACTGATATAATATATTTTATCATTATTACTAATGCATCATTGCTTAAGCAGCATGTTACTGTTTTGATGAGTTTTAACCACCTAATACTATACATCATTTACTCGGGTTTCCTAAAGGTTGGCTCTATTTCAGTAGTTAAACACCTTTACATGCCATTATTAAATAGTGGAAAAGTAACTTTACAACATTCACTTGACTTACAATAGCTTGGCTACTAACTAGCATACTTTCTAGCAAATACGCTGCCTTATATTGCAAATATTAAGTTGTCATGTTTGTTTAACATTATCTTAGATAACTAGTCATCCAAAGTGTTAATACTTTAGTTGTCAGAGAGGCTCTCCTCCCCGTAAATTGGTCGGAAAGCTGTGCAACTACGAATACGGCCAGTTTTTTAGATTTAGAACAATTGTTTCTTCCGGCTAAGCTAGCTCTCAGAGTTCTCCCGACATCCGGTTTGCGCTCACATGAAACAAGACTAATGATTGACTTGAATTGTGTCCAATCACAGATAAGAAGTGTTGTCTTTACCCATAATCTGAAATGTTTTTTGTGTAATATTGTGTTTTCTCAAATGTCGTATTTTTTTATGTTGTGTTTTGTGAAATGTCGTGTTTTCTGTAATGCTCTGTGTAATGTTGTGTTTTGACCCCAGGACCACTTAGACACAGTTGGTGGCTGATTTCAAATGACTAGCCTATCTCACAATTTGCCTAATTTCTTTCAATTCATGTTTATTCATATCAAACTGATTTACCATAGTAAAACCAAAAATCCAACTTCCAAATGAATGTTTCTGACCTATCCTAAGAGCTTTTACGACAAACTCAAATGACTAAACCCATCTGGATTTGCTAGTGGATTCATTCAATTTTATATTTCATGTTCTGTTTGTAACAAATTCTAAGATGCCTTTGCTGTATTGAGTGAAACAGTTAAGAATTTGTATCTCTTAACTCTGCTAAGAAAACCTTACTGTAATGACCACTAATTCACATTCACATTTACCCAAATTTGAAACCCAATACTTTGGTCTGCCGTACTGTGCAGATTACGCAGTTTTTCTAATTGGCCCCGTGAGGCTGTAAATCCACGCACATTTTGTCAACTGGGGACAGCAGCTGTCAATCAAAAAGCATCTTTATAACCAGCTGCAGAAGCTGCATCATTGTGTCTCAGGATAAAGCCAGGGACAGATAGGAGCTCCACTGTGATTATTGATCGTCAATCTATACCTTCTCTGATGCGATTATTCTAACAGGTTTGGATTCAGAGAGGTAGTATTGCTAGATAGATTAAATCTTCTTCTTATAAAGTCTTTTGAGCACTTACACTTTTGAAAATCTTTTTTCTTCTCCTGGCTGTGTTTGACTTTTCATATCTTTTTTTCTCATCTTTTTGGAGAAGATGGATAAGTTGAGTGGGAACAATGCCACAGTGGTGAATAGCTCCATAGACAAGTGGTCATTCAATGAACGTGGCTCCCACCTACCCCTGGACCCCAGGGAGCTGAGGGTCCTGATGCTGGCTATTCTGGGAGTCATCTGCGTCTTGGGTGTAGCTTGTAATCTCACTGCAATGATCATCTTGTTCTCCAACGCTCACAGGGGAAAACTGTCTCTCATCAACTCCCTCATCTTCAACCTGATGTTTGCTGACATACTGGTGCTGGGGTTTACGCTGCCTTTTAGGGCTGCCTCCTACTCCAAATCTAGCTGGAATCTGGGCTGGGTGGTCTGCAAGACGGGCGACTGGTTCCTCCAGTCCTGCATGGCTGCAAAGAGCTTCACAGTGGCTGTCATGGCTAAAGCATGCTACCGCTACGTGTCCAACCCCAACAAGCAGGTGAGCATCCACCTGGGCTCCATCCTGGTGGTGTTCTTCTTCATTTGGCTGTCCGCCTGCTCTGTCACCATCCCTCACTTGCTGTTTGCTACGCTGCAGAGAGAGATCCGCGGGCTGGTGTGTGTGCTGATAGTTCCTCCTGAAGCCCGGGATTTCATGTCTGTGTACGTCAAAGCATACCCCCTGGGGGTCTACTGTGCACCTCTCAGCTTTGCCCTGCTGTATTTCTGGATGGCTTATGGCCAGTGCCAGCGCCGCTCCAGTAAGAGTCAAAACCTGCGCACACAGATCCGATCCAGGAAGCTCACCTTGATGTTGTTTAGCCTCACTTTGGCCATGGCTATTCTCTGGCTTCCACAGTGGGTGGTGTGGGTTTGGGAGCGTCATATAGCAGAGAAGGAAATTGAAGGAGCTCAGCCCCTCGTCTCTCCTCCCCTTCTTCTAACCCTCTCTTCTCAGCTGCTTACCTTCTCTCTGTCGCTGGTGAACCCTCTCATCGTCCTCTTCCTCTCCGAGGAGTTCAGGGAGGGCTACAGGGGGCTGTGGAGGCGCCTCACCCTGCGCAAACAACTTCATCCAAAGCCAAAACCTGGACCTCACAACCCTACAGCTCTCCAGTCGCCTTGTCCCAGACCAGAGACTTCTGGCCAGCTGCTGGGGGAGAGGAGCTTTCGATCAAGCTCCAGCCAGGGTCCCAGCATGGAAGCTCAGCCCCAGCCAGAGCAAGGAGGAGGAGGGAGGGAAGTAGACAGGGCGAGCCTCAAAGACGGGATTGCCTTGCCTGATTTGGAGCACTTCTGGCACGAGAGGGAGACTGGAACGCACACAGATGAAAATGATCCTGTGCCGTGGGAGCACCAGAGCAAAGAAATATAACCTTCTGCCAGCTGATCTTACGTATCATCAATGCAGTCCTCAGTCGGCCGCAGCTTCATCAACAGACCTCAGTTGAATGGACTGCTGAGTGCTGCGCTGTAAATAATTTGTGTTCTGTCAGCTGTGTTTATATTATTCAGAGGTAAGAAGTGCAATCAGTGTGGAATACAAACTGTGGATTATAAATAGAGCAGTATCATCTGCATACATGATAAACATTGCATAATGTTGTTTTTTTATTGTTTGATGGGAGAACTAGATTATAATTAGTATAAAATGACTTTAGGTGGATGTAAATCAAAGTGTCTGTCAAGGAAGACAATGTAAATTCATTACAAAGTGGATTTATATATATTATCAGTATATGGCATGGTGAATGAAGTAAGTAACAGTTTTCTTAATGTATTTGGACATAATACTGCCCTGTAATTAAAGTGATTTAAATAATCCTCTGGGAAAAACACAAGAATCTTAGTTTGTAATCTTAATTGGGGGTAGATGTTAACACCGGAAATGTATTTTACTCGCATACCATATCATTGTTTGTATATTTAAACCCATTTAGATATTAGAGATATCGAAGTAGGAAGGTTTTTTTAATGTGACAGTGAAAGAGTCTGTGTTTCCTGCCCCATTTCTGTGAGAGAGATCATTGTGAATCAGAATTACCAGTGTTTACAATAAAGTTCTAATTCTAAAAAAGACATCTCTGTGTGATAAAACTTACTTCTGGTGTCATAAATTATATAGATTAACAGTGAAATATGGAATCACAACAGCAGCATGTTTGTTTCGTGTGCATCTGTGTTCAGTTCAGTCAGGAATGTTCTTGTAAGTGGTTAAATCAATGACAGACACACACATATACAGTCGAGTCTTAATGAGATGGATCAGACATCAGCGGATGGTCTCCTGCTGACATCGGGTCATTAAGAATATTTTCATAAGGGCATCCATTTGAATTACCAAGGGTTCTAATTAGAGGTAAAGAGCTTTCATCTGAACTCGTCGGTACAGTGGACTCACCTCTGCGGGAGTCTCATAAGGAATTCTCTTTTCATTGATTTGAATACACATGGTAGGTAAAAACCTCACAGTTAAAAGGGATAAACAACACCAGGAAACTGTGTCTGTGCTGACCACAGATCAGCTGTGTCTGTCACAACTGATCTGCAATCAATTTATCCATCTGATGTAACAGCAACCTGCCTGTGGTGAACATTGAAGCCACATGTAAATAACATTACACTTAATGAAAGATCTACATTCCACATTTTTCAATGTCTGTAAAACATAAAAAGAGAGCAAAGGAAGAGTCATCCCATAGTTACCGTACACCTTTGTTTGCTCCCTCCTCTCCCTTATGACATTTTCCTCTCATTAATCATTTATATTGACCTTTTATTGCCAGAAGCAAGTACCTCAATCAGAGCAACACTTAACTATATAACCTACCACCAGTCCCTGGGGTGGTGACCCGGCCATAAACACTGAAGGCAAAAAGCCACACGCTCATTGTTGGGCTGAAATTCTAACCTTTACTAAATAAAGAGAGAAAAGATTAAAGGTTGTACAAAAATAACACAAAAAGAGTAACTGTGAACCCTGATGGTTGTCGCACTATATTTCAATACACTTTGTGAACACAATTCCCAGGTGTTAGTGTTTGACACCTCTGGCTCTGGCGTGTAGTCTGGTAAATGAGCCAGTAAATCTCCAGTTGTGGGGTTTTATCCCATTTCAATAGAAAGGTCTGATCACTGGCAGGCAACTGGTGCAATCCAGGCCATCCCATAATCAAGACACATGCTGTGTCTCAAATTGAATACTGCTGTTGTGCGCTTACTTGAAAGGACGATTGCAACCTTTGACTGCGCCTTTTAATGGCGGTACCAACCGGGCGGAGCATTATTGCCAACACTATACAGTGATTGCAAAATGCAGAATTATGTTTCCTTCATTGACTTCAATTGAGTTATATTAAAAATGAATAAACAATGAACTTACTTTTACTTTTAGCCATAACAATGGCAACCGTGGCCGTCATTTTCATGCGTTGTGTGCAGCGTTTTGGGCACATTATCCAGGTACTTATAGTACACTTTTTCCATACTTACCAGTGTGAACGCATTTATGCACTCACAACACTTAGTTTGATTAGTATGCACGATTTCCCTTGCTCATTTGGCACCATCAGGCAGCATTGTTTCTCAATTAAACTACTTGTATACACAGTATGTGCTACATATTTATTGTCATGGTATACTGTTTTTGCAACAAGAGAATAAAAGTCTTCAATTTTGTGATAATAGGAAGCAATGCAATGTGTTTTGAAATCACACTGTCAATAAAACTTCATAAGCACAAAGCAAAATGTTTTTCTGAAGATTTAATACTTTATTTACATTTTCTTTACAAGATCTTTCTGTAGCTGTCCTGCCACCACAAACAGTTAAGTTTATTTTTGTGCAGCGGTGAGGAGCTGCTCATACATTTCCTCTCTGTACATTGCAACCTGGGACAATAGAGTGCATCATCAGCACACTCAAAAATAATGAGTAATTTTTTCAATGTGACATTTTTTTTTTGTGACCTAAGCTTTTGAAAGCTTTGAAACACACACACACACACACACACACACACACACACACACACACACACACACACACACACACACACACACACACACCATCCCAGGTGTCACTCACTTATTGATTGGATTAGACCGTGACAACCTGACTGACTCCTCCCTCATTCTCCTGTTTAGTTTAGTTGCACCTCGTTGGGCCGGACTTACACATTTGTCACACTGGCTGTGTGTGAAATCAATCAATATCAATCAACATAGTAAGTAGTAAACTGAGATTTTGAAAACACATGATTGCAATCTACACATCTAGCCTACCAAGGGCAATGCTATGGACACTACATTTCTTGTTCTATGTGATCTTTTGCATTATACAATGTATAAATATTCCACTTAGAGCTCAGACACTGAAAAACAATTGGTGCATTTGTGGAATAAAACAAATAGGGACTGATTTCAGATATACAGTTTTGTAATTAGGTCAAATTGCAACTGACAACCTTCTGTGTTAAAAGGCAAGTTGCAGTACCTCATTTCACAAACTCTGCTGCCGTCCACAGAGCTTAAAACTAATTAACAACTTCCTAGAAAATGCACAACAGATAACTGCAGTTTAGTCATTCCAGAAAATGTTTTACATGTATCCATATTATATCAGTATGTAGATCTTTATTCTTAAACCCGTAGAGGAAGTAATAGTTAAACAGTGCAGACTATTTTACTTTCTGAGCAGAAAGCAGGGACTGATTGAGAGAAGCAGTGTGCTAATCAACATTACAAGTGGATAAATAACTCCATCTTAATTGGGTCATTATACAAGGCAGGGGAGCTTTCAGCAGGTGAGATCCACTCTTCACTGCCCTCTTGCCCCCCCACTGCGAGGGGCGGCGGGGGTGTCACCATCATCTCTAATAAATGAAACTCCACAGGACGTGACGTGCTAGCTAACACTAATTATGCTCAGCAGGAGAGGTTGGCTGCAATTAAGCCACATGCTAAAACCTTTGCCTGCCAATGCCACGTCTCCCTCTGAGTCACAGCTACCTTCTCCTCCCTTTGGTCCTGTGGAAGATCACCTGTCTCTTCAGTCCATAGAGGGTGTTTGTGTGGGGTTGTTTTTGTGATGGAGGAAGGTTGGTTCAGGGGGTCTGGCCTTGGTATTTAGCAGTCTTTTGATTAGAATAAATCAGATAGCTTTCATCTCAGTGAAGGATGTGGAGATCTAAAGACCGTTCAGCATTTCCAGCAGTGCTAAGAGGGGGTGTCATTTCAACCTATACATGCACTATCGAATTATAACGGTTTAAAAAGCAAAGGGGTGTGCGTCATCTAGTAACAGCACAATCAAAACAATAAGTGTTCACCTGTAGGGGAATCAAGGACGTGATGTAATAGCACCATTGTAATGTGACATTACTTGATGTGTTTTGAGTTTTTACTGAGAATCGACTGAAAATCAATACACCTTTTTGTAACAAATTGTTCAGTGCAGTACAAGTCCTCAAAGTTCCACTCGGTTTTGAGTTGAAATGACTACATGTAATGTAACGAAAGGTGTGTCACCCGACACTGCAGCTCCCCTCTGCTGTACACAAGGTTTTATTGTCTTTTAGCACACTGTTTTGGTTTTTAGGCCCACAGCTGTGTTTTTTTGGCTTACTCTTACTGTTCTCATCAGGTAACTGGCAGCCACAGCAGGCAGCTGTTTACAGTGAAAACGCTCGAATCAATCTACTGAACACTGCCTGTCCCAGCACCAAACAGCCACGGGACAAAGTTAGAAAATAGCTGGTGAACACAGTGGAGCATTTAGCTACTAAAAAGCCTGATATTTCTCTCAGTAGCTGCCAGATACCAAAACTAGCTAAAAGGAGAGTGAATAATATACTTACATTCCTCAGGCGGCCAAAAACAGGGCTCCAAATGAAGGCTAATATTGCTCCATTACTGCTTCATATGCCAATAAGCCACTGTTTAGTAATGTCTGCCACATCAACTTTAAAATGCCACGTGTTGATGATGTTTCCAGGTTGCTGTACTGCCCCCAAGTGGCCGAAATATGAATTACAACAAACTAAGATTAAAGTTTTTTTGCCAACACATTTAGCCTTTTCCACAAAGTCGATCCAATATTCACCGAGTGTGAGAAAAAGCGTCTTTAAGATTCCCATATAACAGCTGTTCAAGAATGATTATAGTCAAACTATTGAACTCTATTTCCCATTATGATTAAAAGCACATGTTACACATTCAGAAAGATACCACTGAGGATGCTCTTGAATCTAGAAAATGAATGTTTGAATCCTGGTGTGAACACAGGTGTTGACAAAACACAACCAGTTAAAATGTGTAACATATTTTTAATTTTTCCACGTTTTTATTTGAATTCCAGTTGAAGACACAGTGTTGCACAGTGTCAGGGTTTGCATAGGTCTGATAAGAAGGTAAAACACGGCAGCTGACAAACTGTATTTCCATATTACAGATAAAACCAGGTCATCCCCCAAACAGTCAAATGGACTATGTTATATAGCCTGCAGTCATATAGCATAGTCTTCTCAGATAGAAGAGGAGCTTTATAGCATTTTGGTCATGAGTGAACTCCCAATGAACAGTTTTAGTAACATCTCTGGACAAACTTATTATCAAATTAAATTCCTGGTGCCATTTTCAGGCGTTCCTAATTTGAAATGATTTGAAATGTTGCCCTGGAGAACGACAAATTCATCACAGATTGTCAGCGACAGAACCAAGAAATAAAAGTGTGCGTTTGAATGGTCACCTTAAAGAGATACTTTACCCCGAATTCTTTTGGTATCAAATACTCTTGAAAGGTGACTATCACTAGTTGCTACTTTGTGGAACGACGTTTCAACAGCCACGTTTAACGCCTTCAGGGAGTGAGTTTATGATACTGTAAAGATTGCTCAAAGTGCAACAATATAAAAATAATTCAAGCAAAACTAATAAAAAGACAAAACAAGAAAATTCCATAACATTTCCTGCTACATATCAGACATGTATCTCTCATCATAATCATGTACTTACAGCATGCATGAAGGGCTGTCACTGGTGCCCGTTAGTCCAGCTAAAACCCCATTCTTGTTCACACATAAGAAGCGTAAGCGCCTCACAATTGGCATCTTTTCTTAACATAAGATATCCCTTTACAGCTGATGCTCTTTAAGAGACTCCATGTTTAGGACACAGGCTGCACCGTAAACATTAATTTCTTCTGTGTGAATAAATACTCTTGGAGCAGTGTTTCAACGCTGCTGCACTCATGGAACAATTTCACATTTCCGTTCACTTTTGAAACAATAATAACAAAAACTAAATCTTACATTCACAGCTGTTTCAAGTTGATAAAGCAGACACATAGTATATGTACTTTACAAAACACACTCACTGTGATATGTACTATGACTTGGTTTCCCTCAATACACATCAGTGTAAATACACTGTAATCCACAGACCCAGAGTGTCAAGTATTCGTCATATGCCACAGTTTTTAAATCAGCTTCTAATTTTCAAAAAGACAGTTTGAGGCAGTTTATTATTGGTTCAAAGTGGTGGTCCCCAACATCTCCTTGAGCTCTTAGGTTCTAAAAGAAGCAAAAAAAGAGAGACAAGTTAACAAGGTGTTTGCACGGATTTACATTAGAAAATGCCACCGTGTAAATTACCTGTTTGGCTTGTTCTGACCAGCAGAGGGGGCCAAAGCAGCTTTCCCTCTTTGCAGGGCATTAGTGGTAACCTGCAGGACTTTTATTTGTTGAGGATCCTACACAAAAGATGACATGTCAGACATTTTACAGTTAGTTGTGTGTGCCTTCGTTATTTACTTAAAAACATAGACAAAGAAAAAAAGAAAAAGTCACCACTGATGGCTTGTTCAGAGGACAAGGCGGCGGAGGTCTGTTTGGGGGGTCTGGTCGGGGTTTGGGTCCTGCTGAGGGCTGCGAGCGGGGTTTGACATCCAGGGAAGGTAAAGGTGGAGGTCCTGAAGGTGGTGGAGGAGCCTGGTTTCGTCTCTGCTCGGTCACCTGAACAGTTTTAACGGGAGGTGGGGTGAACGCCTGAGGAGAGTATTGTCCCTGAGGGGAAGCCGCAGGCGGCATCTGGGGCCGAGGGGTCTGGTCTTTCTGCTCTGCAGCATACGCAGGTACGGGAGGAGGCTTCACTGCTGGACGCACCATGGCATGCCTGGAACGAGTTGGACAAGACGGGCTGGGACTGGGAGAGGATTTCCCCTGTGGAAGAAGGCAACCATAACAAAGTTCTGTTTGATATAACATTCAAAACTAATAGAGAATGACAGCACTGTTTGGGTCATGGCGGGCTTCTTTACCAGGTGGTCTGAGTCCTGTTTTTTTAGCAAGAATGCTGGGTTGGCATGACCGTTTACATGACTGTCGGCATACAGAGTTTTGCCTTCCACCGGGACCGAACAACTTAAGGGTTAAAACACAAATAGAAATGCACAGACTCATCATTTATACATCCACAAGGTTAAGAGACTAATGCAAGCGTATGTAAGTGTAAGAGTATTAATAATTAACACTTTAGAATTACACACGTTGGCACCGGAGGTGGAGCAGAGGTTTTCAGTGGGTGGAGTTTATGTGTGAAGCAGCACAACAGACCGACGGCAGCCAAAACCACAAAGAGAAGGAGGACCAGCAGCAGGACCAGAAGGAGATTGCCTGTTGGAATAAAGAAATAGAAGAAAGAGTCAGAAAAAGTGCACAATTTCAAAGAAATATTTTCAAACTGTCAGAACATGAAAAAAACACAGCTGAGTGTCTCACTGTGGCTGATGACAGGCCCGCTGTCTACACTGCCGCCTGAGCCCTTCTGGTCACACAGAGGAGGAGCCCAGCCCGCGTCACAGTGGCAGTTATGATTGTTGTTGCACAGCTGGTGACAGAGCATATCACCCATCAGAATGATATAATATTCATTCATTGTGTTGACATGCAAGTATGACACTTCAGGACTACACGAGTGCAAAATCACTCTTAGTAGAAAGGAGTCCAAGGTTCAGTGGTGGAAAGTAACTAAGTACATTTGCTCAATCACTGAACTTACATACGATATTTTGTTTAATATTACCACTTTCTGCCACTTTATACTTCTGCTTCACTGCACATACTTACGTACTTTTACCTAATATCCTGAGTACATGCCTTTTGCTTCTGCTGGAGTATTTTTACATTGCTTAATTAATTAAGTAAAAGATCTACACAGCAGCCAAATCTGGCGCACACATAGAAACTTACCCCGTGTCCGTGACACTTGGCATTGCACTCATCAGCTCTGAGGAAAGATGCATTGCGGCATTCTCCATTAAAGCAAATCTGTTGAGGAAAGGAGGAGTGTGAGGAGGAGCCACAAGGTTTGGAAATGACAACAACTGAATGGGGCTTTCTGCAGCACGCTCTCCGCCATGCAAATTCCATTTACTCTATGTCCCCCACGCACGGAAGAGTCTCACCGAGTCATCGCCACACTTGGTGCCCGTCATGACCAGGCCTGGGTCCAGAGTGTCGCCCTGTGCGTCCTGGTCCTCCTGCCCTGCCTTGTACACGTGTGTTCCCAAACACTTGAGCTTAGTGTTACCCATGTTGACGGTGGTTTCTATGCGCACAGCGTTGCTCTCAATGGGCTTGGAGGCTGAAGTTACGCACTGGATTTTCCCACACTGAGCATCCCTGGCAGAAATAACAAAAATCTGTTTGCTGAAATTGATCAGTGACTAGAAAAGGGACCACACACTTTAACTTTTCATTCTCAGGAAATGTAGATACTGATACTACTGAGTCAATGAACCAAAATAGTTTCTTTCTTCACCTGTCCTTACAGCTCCTGTACTTCCCGAGCAGATCTTGGCCGCAGTTCCCGTACATGTCCCCAGCTTCGTTTACCTTCTTAAAACACAGGTCAGGGGCCGGATGGCCATCTGTGGTCGAAGGAGAGAGAACACATTAATATGGCTGCACACACACACACAGAGAGTAAATGCATGCACAGTGTGTTATGTGACCACCTGATGGAAACCAGATGGCATCCCTTACTGTTCTGTGTGGCTCCTGTGGTACTACAAAGGCTCTCCAGGGAGGCTCTGTCACAACGTGAATATGGAAACTGTCCAATAACAATCCCTAATCCCGTGACCCACTGAGGACTCATCTCTAACTCTATACCGCCTCTCTGCTTCCACGCACAATGGGCATTTAACCGCTTTAAAGATACGAGATTGTTTGATGGTTGAAATGTTGTGATATTTAAGAGTTAGGCTACTTTTAAACAGATTTTCTCATTAAAACTCTTATCACCCCATCACGCCATGAAAACTAAAGAAGAATAGGCTCAAGAATAGGATTCTTCTTGTGGGAATTCCCCTTAACTCAAAATACATGTCAATCTGTTGTCAGCATTAGATATTAAAAATATAACTTGATCTTTTACCATACTACATTAAATACAAATAAACACTTTGTGTATGTGGCACAATTAATTTTTCCAACTGGCATTAAATAGAAAATAAACATTCTTGAGCATTGTTGTATTTTTGTCTTAATTTGTGAAAAACATTTGAGAGACTATACACTGCACCGCTTTAAAGTGAACACATTCATGATTGATATAAATAGGAGTGTTAGACTGCATTAGTTTTAGCTACACTACCGTTCAAAAGTTTGGGGTCACATTGAAATGTCCTTATTTTTGAAGGAAAAGCACTGTACTTTTCAATGAAGATGACTTTAAACTAGTCTTAACTTTAAAGAAATA
>JAVQJL010025975.1:0-23684 GCA_036024295.1 Nannoperca obscura | reverse complement strand
ATATATATATATATATATATATATATATATATATATCTCCTCTAAACACACAGGTGAGCCTTAAGCTCACAAGAGAGTGTTACAATGCAGAGCTAATGGGCCCAAGAGGAGACAGGAATGTAGTTAATGGGGAGTTTATTTCAGCAGTACTGGGAACTGAGGCTGGAGCTGGAGCTGGTGGCTGAGTCAGCAACAGAAGTCTAGGGCAGGATCCAGGATCCTGGAGGCTGGGGGCTGGAGCAGGTGGAACCGCAGAGCAGAGGGAAGAGGCGTTAGGCTAAGCTGAACAAACAACAGAATACACAGGTTGTATCTGGCGGAAAACATGCTGAGGGGCAGACTTACTGGTTTGATCTGGCAGCGTGGAAGTGGCTGAGCAGAGTATAAGTAGAGGGCTCTGCTCTGACTTCAGCTCACCTATCTCCATTCATACAATCACACACACACACACACACAGGGAGAGAGAGGGAGCAGCAGGTGAGGGAGACACAGGTTGGGAGTAGGTGAGCGTTGAAGCTTAACTTTAAATGATCCTTATTTGAGTTAATAAATGACAATAAATCAGGTGAAACTGTCCGCCACACTCAGCTGGTGTTTTGCTGAATGCTGGTATTTTGTCACCTACAGTGACAGGATTTGTGATGCGTCGCAAATATAAAGCACGTTTTGATATGAAGGCGACTGGCTCGCAGCAGGACGACAGGCACAGCGGGGCGCCGAGCTTCTGTGTGTTCTGACATTAGATCTGCAGCTCATGTCTGTCAATGTGAGGGAATCCTGAGAGCCTCCTCAGGGCTCCTCCTCGATCCTCTTCGCTTGTGTCTTTGCAATCTACGTTTTGTCAGCATAATTAAATATGCTAAGACTTTCTGTTCTGTCATCTATTGCGTCTCCGTCCGTCCTGCTGCTCTTCCAGAGGTTCCTTCCAGTTTTCCCCTGTTTGACAGCTGATTCATAAAAACACAGCGACCCAAAGTGTTTCTCCCGAGTGACACGTTGAAACCTTAAACTGCATGTAATCATAAGTTCAACATGTTCATGGTTTCATTCCTTTCTGACGGTGATGAGTTTATCATTAGTCTTCAATGTGTCCAGACGTGTGATGATGCTTTCATTGATTGGTTTGGTTTGTAAACAGGAAACACATCTAACCTTTACATGCATGTGGAACAGTATCCATACAGTCCTCCGGGCTGAGTGATTAATATCTACATCAGAGGAAACAGGTCAAACCTTTGTTTTCATTCATATCTCACTGTGTTTCCAAGCTGAATGCACAGAGCTGATAGGACTCCTGCAAGTAAAGATAACTTAAATTAGAGAGAGAGATACAATACGAAGGAGAGAACGATGGAGAAAGTAAGAAAGAGAAATAATGAAAAAGAGAGCAAAGGAGGGAGGGAGGCAAAAATCAAAGACACAGAGAGAGAAAGTGGTCGAGAGAGGTTTCGTTTCTTACTTGACTGAGCATTCAGCATCCTTCACCCCAGGGCTGTGTCCTGTGTGTGTGTGTGTGTGTGTGTGTGTGTGTGTGTGTGTGTGTGTGTGTGTGTGTGTGTGTGTGTGTGTGTGTGAGAGACACTTGGAGGTCAAAGGAAAAGCTAAAAACATCAATGAAAGGAGGAAGGAAGGAAGGAAGGAAGGAAGGAAGGAAAAACATTAGACAGATTGCAGAAAAGATTGGCAGACTGAAGAATTAAGGGAGGAAAGAAAAGAGAGATGGTGGATTGAGAAAAAGACAGAAAGAAAGGAAGAAATGTACCGTGCTGTAACCCACTCACCGCTCCTGCAAAGTCTCAGTCACGTTTGCGACTATGGTTACGATGAGGTGGCCGCTGCTTGCTTGAGATTGGGGAAAGACTGTTAGCAAGGAAAGATATTGATACAGATAAATGTTCTTTTTAACTTTCTCCTCACGGGATTCGAACCTGTGACTTTGAGCCACAAGACTTGCCAGATAATGGAGTTTGACAGAGAGTGCAAAGATTGATTCAGGAATGAATCAAACAGACACACACACACACACACACACACACACACAAACAGTCAGCAGATGTACAAGTATAGCCTTTGGTAATAGAGATAAAAATGAACACTGACACACATTTTAATGATTCTCACATGCCTGCATGGAAAATAGAAGTCTTGCACACAAATGTTAGAAAGTAGCCACCAATTACACACACACACACACACACACAGTATATCCTTGGGCTGTGGTTCCAATTAACATCCTGTATGTGTGCAGTGTTAACCGCCTGCAGTGCCAATCAGCTGAAATGCCAGTCTGCAGCCACCGGCAGAAGCCCGAGTTGTTATATCCCGCTATCTTAGTGTTTTCTTTTTCCTGCTGCCTGCAGGGAGAAAGACGGAGAGAAACACACAGACAATCAGAAGGGTGGCGAGGGAGAGATAAAGAGAAAGGACAGAGGCCGAAACAGGTTGCCAATATGTTGACAGACACTGACAGCTGAAGACGTGCGGGTTCTTGGTGGATTGTCCGGTTGTTTAGTAGTCTAAAAGTACAAGTATTTTCCCACCTTCCAGTGGCAACACAGCAACAGGAACACGGTTTCTAGACGGAAACATTGCTGTCGAGTTTTTCAAATCATTTGCACAACAAGCTAAATTCCATTTGCCTCGACTGTATTGAGGTAGAGACGAAAGAAAGGTTTGAAAATCTCTAGAAACTAGACCTGTAGACCACTGGCTTTGAGGCCTGTTTCACAAAAGCATCATTACAAAATCCGTCTTACGAGCCATCTTAAAGGGTAATTCTGGTATTTTTAAAGCTTTAAAGCCCTATTTTCTACATATTTTGGGGTGTAAATGACTCGCAGTCACCAACGGTTTTGGAGCTGGTCCAGTAGTTCGCCTCAGCTTGCATCCGTGACCATAATTCATTTAGAGCCCAAAATTTGTAAAAATGAAAAAGAAAGTAAGGGCTAGTTGAGGAGTTTGTTAAGAGGAGTTTCTGAAAAGCTGTGTAAGTTAAAAGTACCAAAGTTCCTGCCAATGGTTTCACACTCATGTTACTCAGGTAAAACATGGCCTAACAAGTTTTAAATAGATTTGACACGTTAGAACTCAACAAATAATTTTGATGAGTGACGCTGAATACACACAGAAGTTAAACCCCATAATCCACTTTAAGATGCTTCTTGAAATTATTGTAGATTCGATTTCTGAATTTGATCTTAAGGGCAACATGTGAGTCCTGTATCATCTAGAGTTATAAAAAAAGGCAGCAAGCTGAAACAATGAACCACATTTTCATATTAAACCATTTTAAGTGTATAAAACATTGCTATGTGTTTGAAGGAAGTTTGTTCAATTGAATTGTTACAGTTTGATACCTGCACATACACACATGTACAACTTTCATTTGGTTTGCTGCCTTTCAGCTGCTGGTTTTAGTTAATGTGTTAAGAGACACAGTAGATGGTGCTTTAAAACAATGAACATGTCAACTATGACTCCCCACGTGTATTGTGTTTTTAGATTTGGTTGTGTGCACCACTTACACCAACATGCATCATGTTTTCTGCCCGAGTGCAAAAATGAATTTGCTACTTAAACAGTTTTTCCATTTTGAGGAACATCGAGGATGTAAACAACGTAGATCCCTGCAGCAATGCAGTCCCACCATTATAAAAATGATCCCAACATGGTATATACACTATGTTACTGATTGTAGCTTGTACTTCTCCTAATGCATTATTATTATTTCATACATTTGGGCCATAGACAATAAAAGTAGATTTTCTGTGAATAAATAAAGGTTAAAAGAGACGTGTGTGTGT
Organism: Nannoperca obscura; assembly: GCA_036024295.1. NCBI lineage: Eukaryota > Metazoa > Chordata > Actinopteri > Centrarchiformes > Percichthyidae > Nannoperca > Nannoperca obscura. Next base: position 19,881 of record JAVQJL010025975.1, on the reverse strand, counting down.
GTGTGTGTGTGTGTGTGTGTGTGTGTGTGTGTGTGTGTGTGTGTGTGTGTGTTTTGATCCTGTGTAAAGGTCCCTTTATCTTTAGTTTGTGACACTCTTTGCATGAAACTCATGGCTAAGAAGTCTATGAAAAGAATTTCTTAAAATATGAGCTCCCATCATCCCCCTTGTCAGCTCAGTTTGTCTGTTATTTGTTTGTTTTGGTCTAATTAGCGCAAAATCCAGCCTCAGTTTGGTGCTGAGGGGGGGGGCGGAGAGGCTGATGACAAAGAAGCTGCAGTAGATGCAATATGCAAACGACGCTGTTTAATGATGACTGCCAAGACTGTGTGTTGTGCCGTGTGTGTGGAGTGCAGCTGTGTGTGTTCGTTAAACGAGACAATAGCAAATGATGAATGAATATAGTTAAATTTTTTAATGAAGCAATAAATTATGAAATAATTCAATAACTGAAATATTTCCCCAGTCTTATTAGTCTTACATCATTCCTGTAGTGACGAAGTTTTACTGGATTTGTTGCAGTTTTATTTCAAAAGTCACTTTTCATACTGATCACTCTTTCATTAAATTAAAACTGGCTTTAGTTAAACAATAGCATTGATATCCAAACAGACTGTCAATAAAGGATCAAATGAAAACGCAATGTGGCAGAATCAACTCAGACCCAGAGCTGAGCAGGACGTCCTGCACTTGTGAACATGATTGTGAGCATGTTGGATTTAGAACAACTTTATTCTCACCAGCCGCAGAACAGTTTACGGCTGGACTCGTCCTTCCCACCCAGCCCTGACCAGTCCAGATGAAAAACAAGCTTAAATTGGAAAATAATTAGAATGAGACGTGTTGTGCACCCTGCTGATGTGAATATGAAGCAGCTGATGAGCGGCGCATCGCACGTCCATCTCCGCTGTGGTTTGATTGGTGTAGACTGCAAATGAATTGCTTAGGAGGGCGAGAGGGGATCGGCTGCCAATGACAATTCACTTAGACAGACACTGATGCATGCATGTGTGTGTGTGTGCGTGTGTGCGTGAGAGAGAGAGAGAGTCTTTGTATATGTTTAAATTGAGTGTATGTGTGTGTGATTGGGGGTTCAATTATTGGCACTAGCGCATGTGTTTCTAAGTGTGTGTGTGTGTGTGTGTGTGTGTGTGTGTGTTGAGTCTGATTAAATTAAATCCAAAGTATGCCCATGTGGCGTACATGCCTGCACTGTATGCATGGGTTTAGCATGTGTGTGTGTGCTCAGTGCGTGTAAATGGAGTTCGATTGAACAGGCGTTCCAATCAGAGCCTGTTAGGTCTTTCATTAGCATTCAAGTGTTGCTGTATGTTGCTGTAACAGGTCTGTACTGTGTGATACAGGCTGTAGCGTTAAGTAAAAACTGCTGCTGCAAAAGACAGATACACAAAGACAAAGCTAGAGAGAATTAATAATACACACTAATAATAATAATAACAATAGAAGCCAGATCTCCTGTGTAACTATTTGTTCTTCAAGTGGGACTTGTCATGGCTGAGTTGCCAATTTTAAGCAATTCTCTTAATCTTAATCACGTCCCACATTAATCATCCGTCCTTTATCTATATTCACTTTTGCTCAGAGGTTTGCAGGGGAGGCGGGGTACATCCCCACAGGACTGACACATAGAGACAGACCACCATTCACGTTCACAGTCACACATGCAGATGCACATGTTAACCTAACCTGCATGTCTTTGGATTGTGGGAGTCCAGTCACTCTGCGATGTGGCCACTTCAGGGTTAGGATATGGTAAACATTTTACCTGCATCCTAGCATTGAAATATCATAAACCTTCTAGAACAACATAATGAGATGTTGCACAAACCCAAAATGAATGTTGTTGTATTAATGTCTCCTATATTTAAGGAGTTCTGTTTAGTTATATTCTCACGTTACCAAGTGTGCAGACATCAGGACTGTGTATCAGGAAAGATCAGTACATCCTTCGTCATGATTGTGGCTGAGTGAGACACGACCAACAACCTGGTCACAGGACTCACTGACCTACTGCTGATTGATTAATCCCTATTGGTTATTTGTGTAAAATATTGAGTGGATTTATGGACCACAACAAGCTGTCTCTGATACAGAGGTGCTCAGTGTTTTACTAACAGGGTTAGAAACTGAAAGCTACTCAATCTGCTGTGAAATTACACAAATCAGCCAATTTTCTGAGATGGAGATTTGTTATCCAGCTGCAAAGCTTAGACGCCGTGTTTGACTTAATGCAAGAACCGAAATATGTGAACCTTAGCTCCAGCTGTAGAGAAACCAAACAACAGGTCGCTCTAGTTGAAAAGCAGCTTCAGTTTCCAGACACATTTTCACCAGCTAAAACACATTAATCCTCTAAATGTGATGAAAAACATGCAGGAAACATTACTGTGTGCACTGTATCACTATTGATGCAAGGTGTGTAGGAGTGCTTTTTATTTTAGCATTAAAGCCCGGGGTGGACAGATTTTAACAGCTCAGGCCTTAATCTGCTCTGGGGGGATAAATTAAACACGCCCCCAGACTCAAACCTACATCCAGAGTGTATGTTGTTATTGTGTGTGTGTGTGTGTGTGTGTGTGTGTGCTTAAGCCCCTGCCCCTTCCTCTCTTCTTAGAATTTCCTCTTTTAAGTGTTGATCCCATAATCCACAGCTGCAGAGAGGAGACAGTGAACAGGGTGGAGGGAAAACGAGTGTCAAACTCAACACCACTTTTTTCAAATTAAAATATAAAAAACAATAATTTAACATGATTAATAATTAAATAAAAGTGTGTGGAGGAGCTGCTGCTAGTTTTTCTATTATTCACATTAGAATTTTTTGAGAGTCTGTTCCATGATTTACGAGAAATTTGATTTGTCCATCAGTCTGTTGAATGCTGAAAGGCTCCAAATAGCACAGTATCCATGACCCATTGCTTTGGCAAAGACACCAGTCAGTCTTGAATCAGACCGGTAGCATTTTTGGACCACTTCAGAATCTAATCAGATTATTAAATCTGTCAAATGAGTTCCACAAAGCTCGACTTGTGGCTTCACCCCCATTAGCTGCATGGCTACATCTCGTATAGGACGTTTCTTACAGCTGTGCTTCTTGGGACTGGGCTGTACACAGTCTTGTACCTTTTACCTTTAAAAAAAAAAAAAAAGACAATTCATTAATTTCCATCAACTTCATATAATTGTAAACCTGTAAACAGATTAGAAGAAGCAGAGATTGTGAAAAATAAAAGTCACAAAGCCATTTAACTCATCTACAAGAGACAAATGGAGAAAGGTCGTCAGGAATTTGTTTCGGTTTAAATTGTTCTTTCATGTCAGCTAGTGTCGGCCATGTTTCATGCCGTCCGGAGACAAATTAATCATGTGAGTTAAATGTTTTCTACATCAGAGCTTATTCTGTTATCTTATCCTATTCTATTTAGTGCATCAAATCGAAACTGGATGTTACTGTGGGAACCAAGATCATTAGATCTGATCTCTTTATGCCCACTGGTAAACATAGCTGGCCTCATCCCTACATATTATTAGTATTAAGAAGACATTTGAAATAAAAAAAGAGTGAAATTCCTCTTCTCATGGTTTGATGAAGTCACTTTGAATCAGGAGAGAGTTTTACTGTCTATTATAACTGTGTATTCTCACTTGTAAAGCATATTGCTAAAGACGGCAGGTTTTTATTTGTGGGACCTTGATGTGCACGTCTTTGCTTCTCTGCTTGTGTAAAATATTGGTATTTTGAGTACATTGGACAACTTCTCTCTTCAGTCTTAGTATTAAATCAATTGAACCACACAACCGATCTGATATTGTTATTGATACGACTGTGTTGTGTTGTGTCACCGTTTATTCATTATGATTTGACAACACTGAATTTACTTCATGTGAGACGCCTTATTGCTTTTATAACAAAGCATGTTTGGAATTGAGCAAGAGGGAGATGAATGGGTGGGGTGGAGGAAGGTGGGGAGTCGGAGGGATGAGGCAGGGAGGCCCGGATGGAGAGAAAAGGACGGAGGTGGAGAAGGAGAGAGTGATAGAGAGAGGTAAGGCTGTAATGAAGGAGGTATTGATTTTCTATAGAGGCTCTTTAATCACAAGCGTGTTTGTGAGTTTGTGTGTATGTGTGTTGGCACGCAGGGCTGAGCCCATTCAAATTACACTTCATCCTTCTCTCTGTGGACACCTTGAGTGTGTGTGTGTGTGTGTGTGTGTCGAGGGAGAAGTTGTTTGTGTGTTTCTTTTGTTGTGTACTGTAAGTATGTGTATGTGTTTGTGTGTGTGTGTGTGTGTGTGCGTGTGTGCGTGTGTGCGTGTGTGTGGGCAGGCAGTGGATAGATAGATGAGGCTGCCCAGTAGATGGATGAGTGAAACAACCAGTCGTTCATCATCTGCAGAACAAGCAAGGAAGGAAACACTGTGATGGAGAGGAGGAGGGGTTTAAAGGGAGGGAGAAAGAGTGGGATGAAACAAACCAGAGAGGGGGAAGAAAGGAAGAAATTGAAGAAAGAGAAAAATTTGTGTAAAAACTTTGAAAAGAGGAAGAAGAAAGGAGCGAGGAGATGGAGAAGGAAGATAGCTGATGGGAAAATTGGAGAAAAACAAAAAAAAAGGAGCTGAAAGTGGAAGACAAGATGAAAAGAGGAGAGTAAAACCAAACAACTAGACGATGAGATTAGGAGAGAGGGAGTAAGGAGGAAAGGTTAAAAGGAAGGGTCATTTTTAAGGGAGTGGGGGAAGAGAAGAAAGGAAAAGGCAAAAGAAAGAAGTGAAAAGTAGAAGGGAGGGAAGAGGAGAGGCATGGAAAAATGGAAAATCATGAGATTGGAAGAGAAAAGGGAGGAACACAGAGGAGAGAGAAAATAGAAAGTGGAGAAAACAAGACAGGAGGGAGCAAAAGAGGAAGTAGAGAGTTGAAGAGGAGAATCAGAGTAGGATGAGAGAAAAACAGGGGAATGAAGGAGGAGAGAGGGTGGAAAGGGATCTGAACCAACATCATCAAAACGGGAACTTACTGGTTACTGAATGAATCCTCTATACACTTCCATGCAGCCATTGGTTTCCATTCATTTCTGCAAGGTATGAAAAATCAAGCTGACTCTTCACTACAGAGAACATCAGGTCTGCATACATTTTTGTCAATGTTACATGGTTGCTGTGCAAAAAATCTCCACTGCATTCTCTGGCAATGGAAACAATGGAAGTCAATAGAGGTACATGTAGTGATTAACTAAATATCTACAACATTCATTGCAAAACTTAAAGTATTTGCAGTAAATCAGATTAAACATGCAAACACACTGGTGTGATGCTTTTAAACAAACTTTTCCATACTTTTTAACCCATAAATATAATAATAACAAAAAAATTCAGCACCAATTTTTACATTTGAGTGCAGTAAATTAATTGTTTGCTACAAAAAATTAATTAATAAATCAACACAAAAAGGAGCACACAGTTTCTGCCTCTAATGGAAAGTTGGACTAGAGCCAGTTCACCTCCGCCCAATGACGGCGGAAACATTCATTCTTGTAGATCTATAAAATCGCTATTTAAGTAATTGTTGATTCCGTAAATTGCCCTCTTATTAATTGCCCACCTGAACTGATGCCGAGTCTGCCGTAATTGCGCAGCAGAAAACAATGCAGTATCGATCAGTCCATCGGCTGTCCTGGTTCCAGGAACAACAGTTCATTAATGCAGTCTAAGAGAGACTATCTGTCTCTATTACTGCCTGTTGGCCTGCATGGCAATGATTTATAGGCAACCTGTGGAGGCAATGGAGACGGCTAATGTGGCCCTGAGTGGGAATGGAGGAGTCACCTGGGATGAAGCCAACAGTGAACATTGTGCTGTCAGGTGTGCAGGTATAACGCATAAAAGCCTTAATATTGTAAGAATCATCAATGATGTACCGTCACAGTAAAAGATAATGAGGTCTGTATCTCAGCCAGGTTCACCTAACGTGATGCTTCTGTGTTTCATCCCTCCCCCGTTCATCTTCCTACACTTAATGACCATGCACAAATGTGCATGTTCTCGCAAGACGTGCTGGACGCTTGGTGATGTATTGACTACCGGTTGTGCAGTGGCTTCTTGGTTGAGTTTTCTGTGGCAAAGTGAATATAAAGAGGAAGCTCTTGGCATTGCTTCTCATTCAGCAGGAAAGGATTGTGATGCGACACAGCTTGTATGATAGCTTCCACAATGTTGGAATCACCAGCTCTCCGCTTCTTTAAAGGTGAGCATGGTCAAGACAGTTTTTGACATTAGAAAGTCATAGTTGATCAACAAGCATGGTTTGTTAGAGCCACTGTTGGATTGACCCCCCTCCAACTAAACCCGCTGGTCTGCTTTCAGACTTCTTTACTATTGTTCCAGTTTGCTGTCCACTTGCATAGTCCTTCATCAATAAAGTGTGGCTGTTTATCGTGATTGCCAGGAAACAAGGGTCATTTCTGTTTTGACATTTTCATAAAAAACCAAGAACAATCTGTTGATGGGGGGAACCATGCAAGCGCCCCTCTAACAATGCCCTTCTGGGGTAAAGAATGTGGTGTGGCTTCAAGTTGGAGCTCCTTTTTTCCCACTGAAGATGTTTTAGTGAAATGTTTGTGTGGCTTTGCTTCCAGACGAATATCAGAACTCGTCCTTCGGGTGGACTCTTGGTCTACACCCGTGTTTTGAAAAAGCATTTATATTACCACAATTTATGCAGGCAGTGGATGGCTTCATGTTTGGAACATACAAAACCATTACATGTTTGGTAAAGTAACAGAAATTGTGACCCTTGATTTCATGCGGTGGTTAATCCATGGCATCATGTAGATGCCTCTTACCTAGCTACCTAATGACAGGACAAAACATTAATGAGAGTCTTTATCTCCTCGCCAACACAGTTACACATTTACATGTAAAATCTACCCCATACAGTGACAGTCAGCAGTGCCTCCCTCATTGGCACCATTTGGATTTATCCTGATGAAACAGGCAACCTTTTGTATTGTAAGTCAGTTTGTGTCACAGTAATTGGGTGTTATTTTTACGGGACTTTATCAACGGACCACCTCAGTAAGAAAAGTTCTTAAAATAAGATTTTTGTTTTAAAGTAAAGCCTCGAGCTGCTTTTACAGTGTCAAGTGTACATCATCACTCTGTGAAGTTCAAAGGAGTCCACAAGTTATTTTGTGATGAAAGGCTGTAATGTACTTTTTGTAGAGCCCACTTTGCCTCAAGGAAACAACCACCAAACAATAAAATGGGTCCAAAAATGACAGATACATTTCCACTAGTGTTGGAGTGGTGTTTTCCTTTAATATTGTGAAATGAGTTGTAATAGCCAAACAATGGGCAGTCAGACAGTAAGACTGTTTTTGATTAGTGTTCACTAATTCAACCAGCCTTTGAGGAAGAAAATGGTCCCTGAAGTAACCCTAAAAGAAGGATGACAGCTACTTCAATCGCTGCATTAGATTAATTCTTCTTCTAATTTCTGATTAGCTTGATGTATTAAACATATACAACAAACCAAATACTAAATGCAACAATGTAAAATTGTCTCCTCTAACTCAGATCTGATAGACGTCCACCTAAAGGCAATAAATGTGTATTCAGAGATTTCCTGTACTTTGATTCACTTCAGATGAAACTTGGTAAAAGTGAAGTAAAAATCCTGAACATGTTGCTTTGTTTCTTTGAGATGACTTGTTTCTTTAGGACTGCTCTCACCTTAAACTCACCTTGTCTTGACACCAAACAATGGATTGCGGTCATGGAGATATTGACTGTCCTCTTCCAGTAGAAGATGTGGCGTGACATCGTACCACCATGAGCATCTGGAAGGAGTGTGGGCCGGTGGTTGGAAGTACAAAATGTAAAAGGGTCGTTGTTTTGGTATGAGGTCTTGCTAAAGAGAAGATTGCAGTAAAATATGGGGTTTATGATTCTTGAATACACTTTCTATTTGTATATGTCTCTCTATAGAGACTCTATTGTACCAGATGGATGATCCCTCACTTTCTCCCTCTGGCTCACTCTGCACTCTAAAGACACATTTCTCTGTTCAGGTCACCAAATCTCAGTGACAGTACATTAATACAACTCGTAGGCGGCAAGGACTTAAAGTGGCAACGCTCAGTTGACTCCTCACTGATCTGCCAGAGAGAGGTGACGGCGAGGAGGGAGCCGATTAACACAGGGCTAAAAGGGATGGGACCGGACTGACCTAAATCTAAAGTGGTTCTGAAAACGTCACGCCCACTTACACTCTATGGCCGAAAGTGTGTGAGCGTTGACTACCAGCCCCACCAGAGTATCTATTCTAATCCATCATGAGAAGAAGAGTTTGTTTGTTTAGAACAATGTGTCTAGAAATGAGAAACTGATATTCTCACGTGTACGGGTCATTCATCTTGCACCTGACAAAAATCTAAAAGCACACACACACACACAATCCAGAGTACAGTGTGTGTGTGTGTGTGTGTGTGTGTGTGTGTGGGTGTGTGTTAGGGAGAGAGAGAGAATGACAGGGGAGAGTTTCTGTCTAGCTTGTGTGTGTGTGTGTGTGTCCTATCATTTCCAGTCTCTTGAGTCAGAATCTCCTGGTGTGTGTGTGTGTGTGTGTGTGTGTGTGTGTTGTGAGGGCTGCCGTGTGTGTCTGGTGTCTGTATGTATATTGAGCGTGTGTGCCAGCCCAGCCTGCAGCCTCGCTCGGGGGCTTCCAGCTCGACTCTTCAGTTATGCATCGAGCCAAGAACCAGTGTGTGTGTGTGTGTGTGTGTGTGTGTGTGTGTGTGTGCACGTTTCATGGATCTGAGTTTCTCCTTTTGCCACAGCTGTTACCTCAAGCAATAATTCTGTGTGTGTGTGTGTGTGTGTGTGTGTACGTGTGTGTGTGTCAGAAGGTCTTAAACAACAAGAATGGATCAGAGTTGAAATGAGGGTTTAAATGAATTTCAAGTAGCAACGACGGGGCGCTGTGTTGGTGCGTGAAAGTTTGATGTGTGGCAGGAACACATGCATTATTTCACATGCACACATTCACACATGTGTTGTCCTTGAGCTGACGATCTTTTCCAGAGTGACGTGAATTCACTGGATCTCCAAACTGGAATATTTGTTAAGTTCTGAGTCACAGTGAAAACGGATTTATCACATGTTAAAATAAAACTGTGGCGTCACATCCAGGATTCTTTAAGACGTGATTTTAATGCCATGATTAAAATTTGATTTAGGTTACAAAAAGGGTTAGAGGCTAGGACATGTACACTACATGGTCAAAACTATGTGGACACCTGAACACTTTATGTGGTAGCTGAACATGCCATCACCAAGAGCACTAGTGAGGTCCAACACTGATGTTGGGTGACGGGGTCTGACTCGCCGGCTGCATTCCAGTTCATCCCAAAGGTGTTGAATGGGGTTTGGGGTCGGGGCTCATTTCCTGTTGGACCTGGTTTTGTACACGTGAGCTTTGTGGTGTTGAAACAGGAAAGGGGCAAACACAAACTGCTGCCAACTGTTATCAACTGAAATGTCATCGTAGGCTGCAGCATGAAGATTTTCTTTGATTGCAACTGTCCACCACCTGTCCTTTATATTTCTGTATGCTGCCCACACGTAACGTCACACGTGTGTGTTTGTGGAAGAGAGAGATTAATGGTAACAGTAATTAGTAACTGCCAGTCTCTACTCAAAGGTCAAATATTCAACATTACGCACCAACACCACCACAACAACCGAACACAAATTACCCAGTGACTCTAAATTAGTCTCTCTCTCTCTCTTTCTTTCTCTGTCTGTCTCTCTCTCTTTCTTTCTCTGTCTGTCTCTCTCTCTTTCTTTCTCTGTCTCTCTCTCTCTCTCTGTCTGTCTGTCTCTCTGTCTCTCTCTCTGTCTGTCTGTCTCTCTGTCTGTCTTATTTCTTCAAGGAAAAATAATTTCCTTGTTGTAAGAAATTTGTCCAGGTCTGTCTTATTATCTCCGCCAAACACATTGACTCCCTCCTTCCTCCGCCCCCCCCCCCCCACACACACACACACACTGTTGACTGAATGGGGCCATGTTCTTGGCAGTTCAGATCAGCACTCCTCTGTACTGCTGCTCTGAATGGGCAAACACGGTCCACGTCTTCTCTTCGCACACGACACCGCTGAGGTGAATCCAGGTGCACTCCAGCTCCACTCCCCACTAGCTGGCCTCATCCTGCCACAGGTTGACAATCGCAGTCCACAACCTGCACCACGCTCCTCCTCCCAGATACAAGCGGAGGACATCATAACATGAACACTGCAACAGTGTAATGCAATACAGTGTTTCTTCAACATCAACTACAGCCTGGATTACAACAGACTCTGTCCTTGCATCCAGCTCCTGTAGACACAGCAGATGGATGAATATTGAATAGTTATTACAACTACTGCTATAAAAGAAGGATTAACATTAACAAAAGAGTGTTTTAAAACATTTTTGGGGGGTGATTTAAAAGATGTTACTGAGTCTGCAAAGCGATATTCAGGCAGGGAGTTCCAGAGCATTTTGCAAAACCCTGGTCCCCCTTTATCTTAATCCAGGATTTGGAAACATTTAGAGGAACGCTGCCTGAGGATCTGAGACTCGTCCTGGTTCATAGGCAGGCAGCATTTCTGCAGTATAGCTAGGAGCTAGACCATTAAGTGCTTCAAATGTATCAGGAACATCTGCTCGAAAGTGGTATGATTGTGTGTCTTTAAGTTTGTTGAAAGACCAAAAGTTTATACCAAAGTGAACGTGTGTTTGTCCACACAGTGATAAACTTTAGGCTGCATGCTGACGGTCTGCACATTTTGTTGTGAGTCATGGGATTCTCGTGGGGTCCCTGCAGCAAGAGAGTCAGTTTCACTATTCAACACGTGACTGGGACAGACAGGAAACAAAGTCAACAGGAGTGGGCAGGACAGCAATCATATTAGGTCATGAATGGTGAAAGAAACGCAACATGGGAACATGGGACGGGATTTGCTTTAAATCTGAAGTGAGATTGGGACAGGACAGGCGCCATCTTCTACTTTCCAGGTGTTTTTTCAAGTTGTGTCAGATTTTAGATTCATTCAGATTTGCTGCTTGTATGAGGCTTGTTTTTTAGCGTTTTCATCATCAGGTCAGATCAGGTCTCCCTTATGGGGAAAGTGAAACTCTTTTTAATGCAAACCTCTGAGGACATGGAGCAGAAGCTTTCTTATAGTTTTAAAGGTCAGCGCTATGTGTGAATAAATCAGAGTTATTGGCTGTGGGAATATTGACTGTAAGCCCACAATGCTTCGCTCTACCACAGTATTACCACCATGTGTTGTAAGCAAAGTTCATGCAAGTGACTGTAATCCCAGAGCTAATGCTGTCTCGTCTGTTCTGTTTATTATTGTGAAGTGTTTCTCCCTGCCGCCTCCTCTCTGGTGGAGTGACCTTCCCTCGCTGAGGGCGGAGTCACTTCTCGTCTTTCCGGCTGAAAACTTGACTTTTTATGATGTACTTCACATTATTGTGTCCCTGCTGAGCCGCAGCCAGTCTCAGCTCACCCTCACTGCTCTCCAGAATCCTCCTGGTAGTACCCCTCCTCTCTTTTTCCAGCACTTCACTTAGATACATGATTAGTATTTGGTCAGTGAATAATTGGAATCAAAATATATTCCACTGTTATTGATGAACATTTAAAGTGCATTTACACCAAAACTGTTTGGTTAGTTTCAACAAATTCTGGTGCGTTGTGTTATTTTAGACTGGCGTGAAAGCTGCCAATCAAACGGATCCATCAGAAAGGGAAAAGAAGTAAAGCAGCGGTGTGTTTTGCTTTTGTTCTGACTATTGTAACTATTCATGATGTATAAGTTCCAGTTGCAGTCTCAGCTGACAATGATCACATTCAGTTGTTACACAACAACTTAGCTGTTGTAACAGTAAACCACGACCTCTTGGGACTAATTGCTTTTATAAAACAGTTACTTCATATAAATCCGGCAAGGTTACATGAAATAAGCACACAGCAACATATGCAATAATTTATTGATAACAAACAATCATTCTTCTGCCAAGCAATGTGGTTCTTCAGCAACATTTAGCAGAATGGTTGCCAAGCAACACATAGACTCAGGGGAACGCATGGTTAAAGATCGGATGATTATTAACAGTTATCTGGATATCCCCATTAATTGCACAATTGTTGAAGTAATGTTTGGTCTTGTTAGCTCTCCTCTTTACTAATACAGATGTGTTTGACTCTGGACAGGTGTGGAATAACTGTGCGGTGCCAGAAGCGAGGATATTGCTCCGGCATCTTCTCTCATTGTAGTTTGGGATGATTCACATTTCTGCCCCGTCACTGACACGGTCTCTCTTGGCTGTAGGTCAGCATCAGAGAGTTTTTATAGATGGAGCTTTGCAAGCAGTGGTTGTCTCTTTCAGCAGCTGATCCATGCTTAGCCCTCTGAGTAGATCCAAACTTTACAACAAAATCTGACATTTTGGTGCAGTAATATTGATGTAATGCGGTCACAGTGAGTTTATAGAGTTTTTTTTACACTAGCTTTGAACGTGCTTCAGCCAATCTCAATCAGAACCATCTGTTTTATCATTTATCGTCCGGTGAACCTGCTTTCTCATCTACAGAGGTGGAGGAGAAAATAAGAAGAAAATAAGAAAAGAAAATAAGCTACATCAACTTGCAAATGTGAGTCAAAGCTGCACTCGCCTCATATTTTAATTGCTGTGTGAAATGTAGCTTATTTATAGTGAATATAAATATTCATCCCTCTGTAGACATGGACTATAAAGTTTGTAGTTTTGTCCTTTTGGAAGAACAGTGACTGTAGTCAGCTTGAATTTGCATCACTATTGTAATTATTGCAGGTTGGGAAAAAAAAAACTCTAAACATAAGTTGTAGCAATAAGTTATTTGCAAAATGATTACTGGATCATATTCAGCACAACAATGTGGAGGTGTGGTCTGAGATGTTCCTTGCATTTGACTTGCAAAGTCGACTACTGGTAGCCCATTTGAAACTTTAAAATATTCAACCCGGCCTCAGCAGTGTGCTGTGTGCAGCAGGTAATGTGTACAGAATCTTAACCACACAACACAAAGCAAACAGATAAAAGGGAGATGTGTTCACTGCCTAATGTCTCCTCTGGATAAATATGTAAAATATCACACCATATGTTCATACATGAGCCGTGGGGAGGTTTATTATCTTACAAAGGCTGATGTCACGCAGCTTCACAGATTGGTAATGTCATTCGCAGACAAGACCTTGTTTTTATTTTGTATTTCACTTCCATCACAGACTGAAAGTGACTTCTTCTTCTTCTTCTTCTTCTTCTTCTTTTTCTTCTTCTTCTGTGTTGCTCGCATGCAACTGTTCTTTATAATCTGTGTGATATTTCATATATTGATTTCCAGGCACTGATTCAACTGGCAGATGTTTTACTAAAGAACTTCACCAACACAAACTTGCAGCAACAAAATAAAAAGAAGGTGAAGGTAACGGAGTTATGTAAATCTATATTATCTTATATTAAACTCCCACTGTCAGAATAATTTAGTTTAGTGTTGAATTCATTAGAGGAGATGACTCAGCTGACACTGCAAATCATCTTGTTGATGAATGAATGTTTGACTTCTGAATCTCTCTGTAGGAAATGTGAAAGTGAATGGCAGAAATTGAGTTTGCTTTGTCTGATGTGACAGTGAATGTAACACTTAATTGTGGGTTGATGAAATCTTGTCTTAATCTATTCTCCTAGATTCCCTGATGTTTCAGAGAAATGGTGTTGGATTGAAAGAACAATTTATTCAGTGATTAAAGTAGTTGAAGTAATAGTTTGAAATTGGAAGCAATAATGACCAAATGTCAGACTGTTGCTTCTAATCTCAAATACAAATTAGTTCATGTTTCAAACTGAATATCAAGAATTTGAAGCGTCATGTTATGTTATGTATGGTGTTAGCTTTATTGATAATCCGGCATACACAAATTCACAGAGAGAAGCTGCCTTTGCTGCACTTTCAGTCTAACACCCAGGAAATAAAGCTCATTAAAAATAAAGCTGATTGTAAAGCTGGGCCCATGAAGCTGCTACTTCTTAAATTAGGAAATGTATTCTCTTATTTCCTTATTCTGTTCTGCTTTATACCATTAATTAAATAAATAAAAGCAATCCCAAAATACATTTTAAAATGGCTTTTATGTTTTATTGTGGTTTTTACATGTACTGTGTCTGTCCCACAGTTCATTTGTTTCCTGATACTATTTTTATATTCTGCATCAAAAATATGACTATATGAAGCTCATTTGACCACAAAGTCAGCTCTTTGATTCATTTAGACTTTTGTATGCTAATGTATGCATGTATCATGAAACCATGAGGCCCTAGAGGAAGAAGCCTTTGAAGCTAATTTATAAGTAAATTAGCATGAGATCAGTGGACTTTAACGTTTTGGTACACCGTCACAGACACAGTAAGTGTTTCTGTGTTTTCACCAAAGGCTGTTTTCTTTTGCACACTCATCTGGATGTAAAGCGTGATTACTTAATACTGAGAGCCTATTCATACTGTGGCTGAGATGCTCTGTATAACCTCTGCTGATGTAGAGGTCTGTATATGAAGCGAAATATAGATCTAAAAGAAACCTAATTATTGATTCTTAATTTGTGTGTGTGTGTGTGTGTGTGTGTCAAGAGAATGTACTGATGTTATTGACTCAAAACTCATCATAAAGTATATGCTGTGTCTGTAAACACACACAGACATAACTCTGTGGGATGTGTTGTAGCTGTGTGTGTGTGTGTGTGTGTGTGTGTGTTTGTGTGTGTGTGTGTGTGTGTGTGTGTACATGGACTTCCTGTGTGTGTCTATGTGCGTGCATTTAACTGTGTGTAAGCCTTTTCCTTCTCTGTGTACTGTGCACACACACACAGAAATTGGAAACAACACAAATCTTTACTCATACTCTCTTGCTCACTCTCCGCCGCACACACACACACACACACACACACACACACACATTGGATTTGCTGTATCAGCACTTTTATGGTGTCCACTAAATGTGGACCTGTGAAAACACACACAGGTCCCTCTGGGCCAAGCTCAGTTTGATTCATTAGATTTTGACCAATCAGGTTTAAGATGGCATCGGGTAGAAAGGACCAGAAATCATCAAATCTCTCTCTCTCACGTACACACACACCCCTAAAACCCCGAGAGAGAGAGAGAGAGAGAGAGACCAAGCACAATAAATAAACTAAATAAATGTGATGTGGAAGAACTTGGACTGCACAGATGTAAACTCCATCCAAAACCTCTGGGGTGAACTGGAACACCAACAGCGAGCCAGACTTGATCTCATCATCAGTGTTGGACCTCAGTCAAATAAACCGAGTCTCTGCAGCCAGACATATGGAACAACACGTTCAGCAGTCGCATATAGGTGAACTGTCTGTGTCCACGTTCCTTCTGCCATGTAGTGCAACATGAGAGATCGAGAGTAAGAGACAACAACAACAAACTGCATTTTAGTTTGGACAGTGTGTGTGTGTGTGTGTGTGTGTGTGTTTCCCTGACCTGATGACTCTGATGCACAACATTTTTTTTAATTGTTACGTTTGCTTTAATAAGACTTTAATTGAAAACCCCCTCCACAAACACACACACACACACATCTCTGTGTGGATGAACCGCTTCACTATAAACTGTGTGACAGCTCGAGATTCAGAGAATTCTTTATGCTTTTCAAACTGTATACAATATCTGATTTGCTTTTGTTTTCGAGTGTGCTTTGGTTGTAGTTTCTGAGAGTTTGGCTTCTTCCTTCAGCAGTCGGGAGATGTACTGCGGCGTTTTACAGTAGTTATGTAAGTGCTTTTGTTTGAGTTCATTGTCATGTCAGTTTTAGACTTGCTCTAGCAAAAAGAGAGAGAGAGTTACGAACAGTGATTCTCAAGTGACTTAATGAAACTGAACTTTAAACAGAAACAATATAAAACCTAGTGTTGCTCTTCAAACTGCTTTTAATATTGCTGGTGCAGAGTTTCTTTCTGTTTAAAAGCAAACTTTCCAGTGTTTAATACTTTAATACTTTACTAGACTTTACGAAAGCAATTGGTTGTGACTGTGAGGGAGCGTCGGCCTCCATGTAGCGTACGTTACTCCCTCTTGATAAAAGGCTCCCTGTGGAGTTTTTCACTGATGCACGTGGCAGTGACATGCCAGGGTTTCCTGCAATGCAACACAAAGGCAGGGAAGAAGAAGACTGCTAGCAAACTATTCTGGATTCAAAATAATTAAAATATTTGATTTGCAAATATACTTTATGAGGAATGAAATACATTCAACAAATTTGTTAGACCTCAAGGATACACACAATATGTGAATAGGTGAATTACAATGAATGTGAATAAGTATAATATAGTTTTGTTTTGGCCATTATTTATTTGTTGTTGTGTTATTTATTGCTATGGACTTTTTTGTCTGGCACAAAAGTTGTAGGTCAGAATGCAGAAAACATTAAAGTCTTAAGAGAAATCTCTCAAATAAGTCAAGTCTCGGAGCAGTCAGGTCCAAGTCAGGCTTCAAGTCCTCATAATAGTGAATTAAGAGTCCAAAGCTCAAAAGACGGACGTGTGGAACATAGGGTGTCAGTCAGGAACTAGCCATCCTAAATAAAGAGAAAAATCTATACAAATAATGTAGGTCTGTGCTCCCAGAAATATGCAGAGCTGTTTGCTGTCGCCTGAAGTCCTTCTGCTTCAAGACATTGTTGGTGGAAAAACAAACCACGAGCTGTTGCCTCTCCAGCTGAGTCATCTGTCAGACTTCACTCCCACTGCTGTCCTATCAGTGGTTTAGATGAGTCATTCACTCATTTACATGACTCGGTTAGCTTTTTGTAAATGCCAAGTAGAAACAAAGCAGTCATGAAACATGTTTCAAGTGAGACATAATCACCTGGAGCTTATGGCCTCCATCCTCGCCTGAGATCACCCCACTCTGCCTGCTCCACCCACTGAATGCACATTCTGCAGCATGTAGCAGCCCGGGCTAGCACCGTTAGCATTACTGGTAGCTTATAGCCTATATCTGAGATCAGATGTATTCACATTTAGCAGCACTCTGCTAAAACTTTCTGTTAGCATTCATCACACTCCTCCTGACTGTCATGTGGGCCAGTGGTTTCCAACCTGGGGGTCGGGCCCCTTTAAGTGTATTTAAGAGTTACAGAGATAAATAACTTTTCCTTTGTTATCGTTAAATGCAGGACACTTTCACATCGTCTGGACTTCAGGGTGGCAAAGTCACTCTCTGGTCAACAGCTCAACCTGAGGCTGAACCTAGATAGATATTCCTTCACTTCACAAGCCACAAGGTTGGGAATCAGTGATGTGGGATGACGTAGTTTTACATTTATTAGCCAAGTGAATGTTAATAAGTCTCAAACTGTGACTTTAGGGTATTACGGTAATTTATTGAATAATATAACTACTGGTACCATCATTTAATTTATCGTGTTAATTCATTTTAAAGTTTAATTTCATTTCATCTCCTGTGTCATTCTTCAGTTTTCCTTTCCTCCCACTGCTCCCCTTCTTTTTTCCCCTCCTGTCCTGTCCTCCATCTTTTTTTCTTCTGCTCTTGTGTTTATTAGTTGAGTGGATGGAGGGAAGTGGCACACAGTGCGGATCGGGATAAAAACGACATTTGGTTTTCAAATCCTGCTCTGTGATGGAGATGCGTGATGAAGCGGCGATGGTTCGATCTGATGCATCTCGTCTGATCAGAGCAAAGTTCTCTGTTGTTGTTGAGATATTTTGATTTGACTGTTCTTTCCACTGTGGCACGCGTTGTGTTTAATGACTACTTTGTGAGCAGTCCCTGTTTGGGGGACTCAATTAAGGTACGGGTAGCTGATGAAAGTAGGATACTTCACTTGTTAGGTGTGTTGTATATCTGCTTTGAAACACAGTCTCTGTTTGTATGTCCCTTCAAGTTAATGCAAATGCTCTTTGATTGATTATTATAAGTGAGGCTTGCATCGTGGTGCCTTCAGGTGCTGTTGAGCGCTGTATGTTCATATTGACTGCGATGGTTTAAATAACGAAACGTAATGACGTACCCACACTATGACTTTTTTTATTTTGTTCTTATTTATTTTCTCGTTCTTGCAAAACTGTTACTTGTGTCCATGGTTTTGAACTCTGGTTTGCTCAATAAAGAAGTGAAGTGAACTACTGCAGGTTTGGTGATTTTTGTCTCAGTCAGTGTGGTGGTGGCTTGCTGTTGGCCTCTGTTATCTGTCTCTTGTGACTAACCCAGTTGTCTCTTCTCTCATATTCTCTCCAGATCCCCGTCTCTCTCCGTCCATCCATTTGTCAGACGCACGTCTCTCCAGCATGTCGCTGAAGGTCCAGACCAGCAATGTGACCAACAAGACAGATCCCAAGTCCATCAACTCCCGGGTGTTTATCGGCAACCTGAACACAGCAGTGGTGAAGAAGTCAGACGTAGAGACCATCTTCTCCAAGTATGGCCGGGTGCTGGGCTGCTCCGTGCACAAGGGCTACGCCTTCATCCAGTACGCCAGCGAGAGGCACGCCAGGGGGGCCGTGATCGGGGAGAATGGCAGGGTGCTGGCCGGACAGACGCTGGGTGAGTCCACATGACATCGCGTGGATTCTAGCTCTACTTACAAAGCAGGGAATAAAACATGCAGTGTCTGTTTGGAAGATTTACCCACAAACCATTTAAGATGATGTTATCCTGCCTTCGAATGGAAATAGTGAAGTTGTCTTTTCGACATGGAGTGTACATTATGTTTGAGTCTGAGTATTATTAACCAATCACGTTTGAACAAGCTTTGGTTGCATGCAGGTAAACGTGTGGAGAAATACAAACACATCTCTGAACCCATCAGCTATCGTCTGACAATGATTTAGCTTTTTATAAGATAATAAAAAAATGTGTCTGCATTCAAATCGTTGTCAGACAACAGCTGATGGGTTCCAAAATTGCTAATCAGAGTGTAAACAATGAAGTCTCGGCCCGGATGTCTGTTATCAGGATATCCACTAACTACACCGGAAGCGCCTGAACATGAGAGCCAGTGGGTTCAGAGACTGAGGAACCACAAATCAATAGACAACCAGAATCTCTGTTTCTTCTTTTTAAATGTTTAAATGGGTGTGTAACTTGTGGTAAAACATTAATTGATGAACCTATTTTAATCATTAGTTTGTTAATTAATTAATCAATTAATGTATAACATTAGAATTCAAAATCCCAGGAGACTGCTTCAAATATTTAGTTTGATATTTGAGGATCATTTTAAACAACTACAGATAAAAAGAATCTCTCTAGTATCTGTGCCAGGCCTCTTGATCAAGAGCTTCCCACAAGGAAGTTGAATAAGAAGAAAAATAAAAAGCTAAAACACTCCTGTAAGAGTTCTGTGAGCTTCCTTCATCACATCAGTGTTTACATATGCCGTCTTTCTCCCACCTTCCCTCTGTGTTACTGTGCAATAAAATATCAGAGTTGAGCGGAGTGCCCCTTTAAGCTTCTGGAGTGTTTTTCTCCGTCTGTCTGTTCCCCCCGGCCGAGCAGGAAGAGACGAGCTGTCAGCGAGCTGGTGTGAAGAACTGGTTTATGTTCAGTCACTGCAGAGCTGCAAGCACTTTTCTTTAATATCCTCTCTCAGTGTGTGTGTGTGTGTGTGTGTGTGTGTGTGTGTGTGTGTGTGTGTGTGTGTGTCTGTGTGTCTGTGTGTGTGTGTCTGTGTGTCTGTGTGTGTGTGTGTGTTCTCAGGTGAAGGGTTAATTGCTATCTCACAAACAACACTCA
>JAVQJL010025972.1:0-16622 GCA_036024295.1 Nannoperca obscura | reverse complement strand
TTATTTTTCTGTATATGTATATATTGCTATTGTTGGCACCCACGCACCAAAACAAATTCCTTGTATGTGAATACATACTTGGCAATAAACCATTCTGATTCTGATTCTGATTCTGATTTACAAGCATGGAAACTTCATTGTTGTGCAAAAGCAATCTGAATCTATTATGTCATTAAAACTGAAAGGCATTGGTACAATGTGTAAAAATCTTGTTTCCTCCCTTTGCATGTAGAAACTAAAGCATCTGATTGGCAGAGCTTTTAGAAAATATCAATTGAGGCCAATTTGTTAGCTACAATCTTATAAGCATAGTTCACAATTTTGGAAAAAGGATCCAACACGTAACTCCCACCATAACATGACAGTTGTTTACTGATGAAAAAAGAAATGAGACACAGCATGTTAATCAGTGGGCTTTAGAGGTGTTGGGGTTGTATTTGTTCACCTTAGTCAGAGACAGACCAGCTTCCAGTCTTTATATTGACTCCAGATCTCTAAACACACAGATGTGAGATTGATATCAATGTTCTCATCTCACTTTAAGAAAGAAAGCAAATAAGTCTACTTTGCAAAACATTGTATTCCATCAATGGTTTTGTTCTTGCAACACTAGAAAACCAGCAAGTCCTGATAACTTGGAGCCCTACTTTTCTCCTTTTCTTTATCTCTCCCTGGACACCAACTAAATTCCCCTTATATGGAAATCTGCTTTTGTTCTTCCCCTGCTTGACCCAACTGTCCTAAACAGTTATCTCTAAATTGTCTGTCTCGGTTAAGGTTCTGAAATCCCTTGTGAGTAAACAACTTATCTACTAACAATATCTTATTATAACAATATCTGATTTTTTGATACTGTGGACAATGCAAGCATGAAACAAAGACTTCATCAAGTTCAAGGTTTTCCAGGCCCTTCAGTGCTATTCTCCAGGGCTATTAGTCCACCAGATGCCCTTGCATTTTCTATCCATTCCCCATCGTTGGTTCATTTTAGTTGCCATGTGCCTGTTTTTCTTTTTCTTTATCTTCTTTTGTTAACCCGCACCTGCTTGCCTGCCTGTTGGTCTTCCTGTACTTACCAGTAAGCCTTGTTCAACAATAAATCTCTGAAGTCATCCTGCTGTGTGCGCACTGCAGACATTTAACAAACTATTGAAGACAATGTCCAGTAATACCACAGATGATGCAAGAAAAGTGGGAAATAAACCCGATGGGGTTGTTTCCCTGGTGTTTATTAGTTCTTCTTTGGCGAAAAAGTTATTGGTAACAATTTGTGTGAAGGAATCCTTCTTGTATAGGCTAAAGAGGGTCCCTCAAATCACAGAGCAGCAAGTCATTCTGCCTTTTTCTGGGAATAGGTCAGCTCTCTGTCTCCAAGAATGACTGGTCAGGGTGCAGCTGTCCTGATAAGGCCAGGCTGTCTCCATCTCCCAGGAGACCAAGGGAGTTGAAGATAGATGGCACTATGCCCCAGACTCCACACTGATACACTGTCTCCTCTATGTTTACTTAGGAAAGCATAATTCATGGTTTAGAATCCGGTACCATAGGGAAGCTCTGTGTTTGGTAAAGGGTTAAATACTCTTTGCCAGAAAGTAACCAACACACATGTGCACCAACACACCGAGGCAGCCCTCCACTGCACCATAATGATGTTCGTCTTAATAAATAAATGAACATTTATAATCCTTTTGTGAGGTAGACTTTTTAAAATCAATTAATTGATCATATGATCAATTAAATATATATATATATTGATTTACATATTGATCAGTATTATTCAGGATGTCCATAGTTTTGTGCTGTATTGCAATTCATTTCAATTAATTTAATGGCTTTGTATATGATTTATGTGAGGTTTCCAAAAGAGTTTATGGTTCCCCAGAATTTGTTTTCATACACAGAGGAAGTCATTTCACTTGCAAGAGATTCCTTTCCATCACTTTGTATAGCTCCATGCTGCTCATGCTGCATATGTAATTGTGAGTCTATGAAGCTGGAAGATGTAGGAGTCTCAGCTATGAATGTAAATGTAAAATAAATCTGCAGTTAAGGGCGGTTTATTCACAACACAACTTACAACAACAGGGTTAACAGTGTTAAAAATATATATCTGATCAGCGAAAGAGAAGCAGAGGGAGCTGTAAACAAAAGAAGATATGTTCAAAACAGTAAAAGACTAATAGTTTTCACCATTACACAAATAATTTGGTTGCTAGTTGTAAGTTTTACTTTTGAGATGACACTTTGTTTGCTTCAATGAGTTTTATTGTTTCTCAAATGCTTTTTGGTTTGATATTTCAACATTTTTGGTTGATTTTATTGGCACAAATCTAATTCCATAAGGTTCTGCTTTACAGTGTAGTAGGAGACACATGTTGTCCTGCAGTTCAACTTACATTTATAGATTCTGGATTTTTATGAAGGAGGAGTAGATGCCATTTCAGATTTGAACAGGATCGTCTTTATTTATGGAAAAATGTCAGATACAAATTATTATTCAAAGTACAGCAATTTCAATACTTAACACATGTCTGAGGGGATCTTTAATGTTTTGCCTTGTTTGTCACTAATAAAATGCAAAATCAATAATATATTAAAATAATTCATAGTGCTTTATATTCATTTATAACATATGTGATTGCAATATTGTTTACTTTTTGCTATATTGCAGGACTTTGTTGGACAGACAGACAAACCAACAGACCATTGTTAGGGCCTATCCCTCCCTAGGCCCAACCAACAGTGGCAGTAAAGCCTCCACACATCATCAGATAATATCATTTGGCACCATCACATAAAATGCACATCATATGTTGCAGAAGCTGCCTCATACACATCCCACATAGCGGGGTTTTATATTCCTGCAGGGTCTTATCAGTCTGCTGTCAGGAGGGTTTTAAATCCTGTCCATGTGGTCCCCCTCTTTCATCTCCACAGCCTGACCTCTGCCATCAGCCACTCTACAATGGCAGCATATAGCTGTCAGCACTGTGGATCCATTACTCTCACTGCTACTAGCTGAAGGGGAATCCATCTCCATCATCAAGCGTCAGCTGGAAGTGGAACACATGAGCATGTAAATATACAGGGAAAAAGGAGAGAGAGAGGGTGAGAGATGGATATACATTTCAAAATATAGGATTGAGCTAGAGGGAGTAATGGAAGGATGAAACGAGGAAGTTGGATGAAAGAGAAGGAAATGGGTGATGGGTCATTGCATTATTTATAGGTGCATAAATCATGTCACAGTGGTTGTGACACAAAAAAAGAGGAATTGCTTACACTCTCTTTTACATTTGGCTTCAATGACAAACTGAACTCTGTGCAATCATCACAATACAGCTGGTGCCTAAAGTAAGGAACAAACTGAGGTCCACATTTGTTTTTGATCCTCAGCGGTGATGGTTACATGGATGTATTAGTGGTAGTGGGTTGCAATGGTATGACAATGTTAACATGCGGAGGTTTAGCAGGTAATAGATACCATGATAACTATCTTAATTTAGAGCTGGTGTCTCAAACTATACTGCTCTACATGTTGAACATGTGAGTATGTTTAACTGTTGCATTAAAAAGCATAAAAATAGAATATATCTATTGTCCACTTCTTGTGAAACTGTTCACTGGGTCAACCTTTCTTTAGGATCAGAAAGACACATTTTAATGTCAGGGGTGCTGGAGTTAGATTTAGAGTTTGTGCTTAGAGCTAGATGAGAAGATCAATACCACTGTCATGTCTGTCTGCTAAATATTAAAGGTACAGCCAGCAGCTGGTTTTAAAAAATCTGCCTTCCAACACCTTTACAGTTCACTAATTAACACTTCATATCTTGTTTGTTTAATCTGTATAAAAACATGTTGTGGTTTTACAAACAGTTACATGTTAGTGCTACGTGCTAGCTTGCCAGCAACCTTTCAGTGATGACAAGACTCCATGAAGCAAATTTTGTGTTTTTAGGTTGACAAGTTGTTAAATGTCAAATAAAATCTCCAATTGTGTTGCCTTGTTAGAAAATTAAATAATTAATCTAGAATAAAAGGAAAAATTGACAAAATACTAAGAAAAACATTTCTTGGCTGGATGCAACAATAAACTCTAGTCCCAGACAGTTAGTTTAAGACCACTGGCTTGCATGATCAAAATTAGCAGGTACTTATTAGATGAGCCACGCTGTGCCGGAGATGCGCGTCTCAAGCGGGCTGTGTGGCTGCTCTAACCTGTTAACATTTTTATGAAAACAATATAATAAGCATAACAGAGCATTAGTAAGAGAAATGGATTGTCTTTCAAATGTTACGACAGTTCTCATGAACAGGACCCAAATGCACGACTCGAGACAAAGTGTGAAAAGCAAGAGTGTCTTCACTAGAAGGTAGTAAAAAAAAACACTCTTTTGTGGAAAAACTGTTCAGGAACAAAATGCAATAATACGTACAAACAAAAACCACTCCAAAGAGGGAAAAAGCTCTCAAGGAACAAACAAAAACTGTTCTTTCTATTCTTGATTGGTAAACCTGACAGAGTGACGCAGGTTCAACAAGACGAACTGGCACAGGACACATGAGATAAGGACTGTAAATACAGAAGGTACTAAACAGGTGGATACAATCAGGGCGGGGATAGACAATAAAATACACAAAGACAGGAAGTTAAAACTCCGGAAACAACGGGAATACAAGACTACAAAATAAAACAGGAAATGGTGACCACATAAACACAAGACACTTCAGATCTTACGGGACCTGACATCAAAGATGGTGTCGTTCAAGTTAAACGGATGATTGATGCATAATTCTACCTTTCCAGTGTTGTAATATTTTCTTGGCTATGCTTTGTGAAATTTATAGAAAACAATGTAGGCATTTGGAATTTCTTATTCAGAAATATTTTAAAGAACTGAAAAGCACTCTATCTTTAAGAATAGATTGTTCATGAAGTTCACCAAAATGTATCACAATTCATCCTGTGGGGAACATGAATCGGTACCAAATGTCATGGTCCAGTGTTCATTCAAGAAAAGACAGGGGATCACTATAGTCATTAGGAGACATAGGATGAATGAAAAAAAAACTCATCAAAATACAGTGTTGCAGAACCTTTTTTGTATAATGTGTATGTATAATCTGTCCTCGCATTCATCCTTCCTTCCCAATCACACATGGCATGGCAGACACCATACCCAGAGTGCTGTGAATCACACAACACGTCATTTTCACTATTGTCTCATATCTAACAAGTGAACTGCTGTGAAAGACAAAACTTCAGTGAGAGAGCAGTGTAGCATGGAACATTTTAGTTTTGGGGGATGTTATTTTGGGAGATATGATGTTTAAAGGGTGTGTATTCAGAGGAACAGTCTTACATACAGATTATATCTTGTTCACATCTGGTACATCTTCAGACGACAAATGATAATGGCAGACACTTTCTCTCATTTAGAGTCATATCATCAAGTGATCCATGTAGAAGACTGTCTTTCTGTCTTTTACAAAATCAGCTGCTGATGTGAGCTTTTACAGTTTCTCACACTCAGTCAAGATAGGATAGAAATAAGAAGGCAACATGGACAATAATTCAAGTATAAACATACAGGCAGAGAGGGATTGTTCTTGTTTCAGTAAAATCTCTTCATGCTAAGATTGCAGCTAGACTCTAGACAGCCTGATTAACACTAACCTATAACTTTACATGAATACTGTTTGTAGCTAAAGTAATGACTCCATGGACTCTGATCAAGCTGAATACAGTGTCTGGCTTTTTCAGGTTTTTCACTCCATCTCCTCCCCACTTATTTACCCTGAAGCTGGCAGACTTGTCAACAAACATGAAAGCGATGCAGGATACTCTTGAGGTACTACTATGACGTGGAAGGCGAGGGTCATGTGACAGATGAAGACAGCTAAAAGTATCTGTTGGTTACTCTTAAGTAGTTTTGTTAATTACATTACTGTGGCCCAGTACATCTTGTGCTGACTTTTGAACAAAATGATTTCCTTAATGCTGTTCTGTTGAGTGTTCTATAGATATATACATGTGTTTTTGTGTTTAGTGACAGAGTGTGTTCATTTATAGTTAAAGTTTAAAAGGTCAGTTTCAATTATTGCCAGTGTCATTGTCACTAAGGAGTATCACTAAATCACTAGCAGTTGGAGAGGATATGTACAGAGATAGTCAAAGGGAGGTTTTGTGTGGTTTCATCAGACAATGAGAATCTCTGTGTTTAAAATGAAAGCAGAAAATGCTGCACAGTCATTGTAAACTTAAAGTACTGATATTAGTTCAACTTTGCTTTTTTGCTGTATTTTGCTTATTTCAGTTACACTGTGTTGTTACTGTTTGTGGGTATTTTTTAGCAACAATACTGAAACAGATAGATACGGACACAGTTGCTGCAGCACAGGGTGGGAGCCATGACAATAGGTGTTTTCAGAACGGAAGAACTTTTTCAAAGTTCTAACAACCGCTGGACGACCCCATCCCTTTTTATTGTATTTGCACTGCAAGAACTGGGAATGAATGTAGTTCTTAAGGTGTTTTCGGACCAAACAGTCCTGTATAACAGGCATGGATGGAATCACTTGTAACAGTAGCCTTAAAAAATTGACCAAAACATGGATAAATGGACCGAGTATATGCAACAGGGGAAGTACGACGTGATGTCTTGTATGTGACGTTGCTATACCAACCGCCTGCTAGCTTACATCACTGCAGTGATCCTATTGGTGGTGCAAATTCAAATGCAAAAAAACCCTTGAAGGTATGGAGTTCTCAGGGGAGCTGCCAGTGGGCAGTTCCTCTCAGGGAGTCTTCAGAACGGTTTGGTCTGCAAAAACACCTAATGAGCCCTCGTGGGATAATCCTGTAACTCATTTTAGCACTTAAAGTAGAAATAAAGTCACTTTAGATAGAAACTGGAAAATAGACACTGAGTAGAGTGTATTGAGATGTAAAAGATAAAGCCCTCAGATGAGTCTGAGAAGTGTAGGTGACTAAACCCCTGATAAATAATGAATACAAGTATAAAATAAAATGTAGAATACAACAAACCTTTACATTTTTTGATTTGGTAACATCTACAAAGCTGCACTAATCAATATTTTTATATTAACTGAGGATCCAATAATTCTCTGTAATGTGAAGAGTGTTCGTCTCGGTCGACAAACCCATCTCTGCAGTTAATCTCAGCTCTGTGGTGCTTCTTAACATCTTTTAGCTCATGTTTTGGTTTTCTGGCCCACAAACTATATTTTCAGCAACATTGTTCCGAGCAGCAGGCAGATGTCTTCAGTGAAAAACTTTGATAAACCCAGTGTATTCTTCCTGACCTGCACCAAACAGCAGACAGATTCAGTTAGCAACTAGCTGGTGAAGCATTTAGCTAAAGAGACAGATATTTTTCTCAGGAGTTGGTAGAGACCAAACCAGAGCAGTGAGAACAGTAGAGTAAATATTACATTCATCAGGTGGGCACAAATGCAACTCTATCTGAATATTACTGCTGCTGTGTCTGCTGAATGTGTAAATAGGCAAAAGTTTGGTAACATGTTCGTCATAACAACGTGAGGTGAAACTTGGAATCTCATTCTTCTTTGGTTTTTGCCACAGTGAATTTTGATTCATGGCATACATCCATCATTTTTAGTCAAACCACTTTTCCTTTCTTTTTTTTCTTTCTCCCATTGATGGCATGTGGAATGCATTCATCAGTGATTCTTTGAATATGTAATTAAATTTGGCAGTAGCTATGATTACATCATCTATCTCCTCCTTGAATTTAGAGAAGGAATTTCCAGAAAGCTGTGAATCACGTTTTCAGATTTTAGATTGTTTTGAGTAGAATTTTGACTGTCAATTTGTATGAGGATGGATAGGCTACACTTTTTGTTCTTTTTAATTGGGCAGATCATAAAGGAGATTTTGTTTTAGTGATTTCTGATAATATGTAAGGCTTCCACCCATTTTGTAGCCGTGCCTCTGAGCAGTCACCTGTGACAGGTACACAGCTGTCAAGTAGATGTCTCCAACGGGACTGATATCCTGCATATTACCAAACCTTGAAAATGCTTATTATTTATGATTTCACATTAGCATACCTCAATCAAACTTACCCACCTCTCATTTATTAGCTTCAGCTGGGTTTCCAGATGAAGGCTTGAGTAGGATAAGACTGGAGGGTTAGTAGTGACATCACACGTGGTAAAGAGGTCCCCAGCAACTATTTTCACCTCCTCCTGATGGACCCCAAGGTGTTCCCAGGTCAGATGAGATATATTATCCCTCCTGCTTGTTCTGGGCCTACTAGTTGGATGTGCTCCTATCTAAGAGAACCTCTATGGGGCTTTTAGTAATGGGCGCTCCAACTTCAGCCTTTCTCATGGCATTCAGGCTGCTTCTGTGCGCTGATTTTAAATTTACCACAGTAGTTTAATTTTCATAGACTATCACACCTCATGACAAGAATAAGGCTGTGTCATAGGTTGGCCCTGAAGGTCAAAACACAACCACATTTCAGATTACGGAAAGGGAGGGACAGCTCTTCCTGTTTGTGATTGGACCGAACCCAAGTCAGTTCAGAGTTCATGCGGTGCTAGATTGGATCAACCGGAGAAACTGTTTTATCACGTTGCTGTGGTGTGATCTGGTCTGTCTCAGCTCGATTCTAGCTTGTTAAAACCAAACAAAACTGTCATCACAAACAAAGCATTACTTATTTGCATTTTTTAATCAGAGTATTCACAATATTCAGTCAAAATCAGCAGGGGGAGGTGTGTAGAAACATCTGTTCTCTCGCTGACTGACCCTTTACTTTCCTGTCATCCCCAATCCACAGACAGACGGCTACATTGGGGGGAAATGGAATTAGGGCCAAAAGTTCTATTTACAACTACAATCCCAACTACTATTACTACTTGCAATGCACCAGTTTGCAATGGATTGTCACTGGTTTGTGACAGTACTACCAAGTGAACGCAAAGCAGACGACCAATCAACATCAAACGCCAAGAGTTTCGCTCCTGATGAGAAGTGGATGCACTGCCTTATACACAAACAGCTGAGTGCTGAACTGAGCCATGTAATCACAGACATCACTGCCCGTTGAACTACATTTAAACAACACCCTTCAATGCCCGGAATTTTGCCGCACTGTGGGGCAGGGGACTGATAATAATTTTACCTCCAAATGGGGGGGTGATCTGTGATAGAGAGTTACTTGCTACAGTTGCATTTCTAATATTGATAAATGGCAAAAACTACCCCAAAAAATCGATTGGCTGTTGAAACAGGTGATGTCCTTTGTGTTCTAAAACCAGCCACTGGTGACATGACCAGCTGAGTCGCAGGCGACGCCATCAGCTGGAGGCCAGATCACTGCAATGTTCTAAAACGTTTTTTGTCTCTTTGCGAAGAGACAACTTAAGTTTGAACTTAAAGCCTTAAACATTCCCAGTGTCATCAGCTGCTTGACAGCAAAACTGTAGCACACAGTGACGTAGAGTTGAGAGTGTCCCTCTGGTCGATCCCTGCAGTTGTTAGTTCAGTGACTGCAGAAAACACAGGCTACAGTCCAAAAGTAACATTTGAATGGCTGTCTGAACATTAAAATAATAATATCAGAAATACTTCAAAAAGAGCTCTTTTTTCTCTTTTATTTTGTTAAGTGACTGAATGGAGTCCAGTGACTAGCGTGTGTTTATGTGACTAAGACCATGAGTTTTCAGGTAGGGCTTTCTTACACTTTGCTAGATGAAACTGTGCACTTCCTGTGTTACAGACTGAAAACAGGTCAGCACCTCAAAATGTCTTTTTTACTTAAGGATGTTCTGCTCCAGTTCTCTGAGCCAGAGAAAGCAGTGTCTGAAATCGTTGGAAAACGCATGAAGAAGTCACTTCTACTACTACTATAACTACTTCTGCTTTCTTTATTCAGCATGACGTTTTTTCTGAGCACTTTCAAGCAAACGTAGGCAATTTTGTAAATGGTAGAATAAGGTAACTGAAATTGGAAGACTTCAAAAGTCCACTGTGAAGTCCGATATTCATACTGGACTAGAATTACTTGACGAGCTCCCCTGAGAACATGCAGAACATGAAGAAAAAGAAAAAAACATCACTTGCTATTAATAATGAGGTAACATTTTTTTATTAAACACATTTGTATAACATATAAAGCATTATACATTTCTGAGCATTATAAATTATAAAAGCATAATAAAAATGTAGAAGACTCAATCGGAAATTCAAAACTCAATTCTCGACATTATGATTGCCCGTAACAATTGTGTAAGACCAGGTTGTATGTAGTATGTTTCTTACGTGTTGAAACATAATGGACGTAAAATGTGCGTTGTGTTTACGTTGTAAGCTAAGGCTACTGGGCTGGTGAGGATGGCTGGGTGTGAGCTAGATACAATCCAACCAGCAATTCCCTTTGGCGAGTAACTCTCAGAAGGCTATATTTGCCACAATGGTGAGTAAATGTTTGCACTAGCTTTGTGATAACTACCGCAGCGTAAAACAAGTTGTTCTTCTTCTATTACTTGCTACGTGCTTTAAAACTCTCTCACCTTACTCAACACAACCTTTTAGTGGAAGCTGTACAACACATCCACAAACATTAATACTGCACAAACACTGGATTCTGGAAAATTTGTTTAATCAGTACATCTTGGAATATAGGTTACCTTCCAGGAACCTTAGAAACAACTGTAAAACCTGGTATACATTTAGACTGCTTTTCTCCCATCAACCTTAACTAACTTAAATGATTTCTTCATCAAAGCCATCAACATGTCTCTTAGACCCTATCCCAACTAGACTGCTTAAATTCAGATGAGTGAGTGGGCTGCAGTGCTGGTGTTTGTCTGAAAGCGATCCAACATGTGACCTTGTACAATAGTCATAATAGGCATTACTCTATATGCATAGCATGATTACAGAACCCCTCCACACACACACACACATTTCTCCACAGCTAATAACATCGACAGCTAACATACATTAATATGGTTTTTTGTCAGTTAAACATATAAGCATTCACACACTGCCAGGCAGTAATAAGCCGCTGTATGTAGTGCATGTTGATTCATCCTGTGCAAGACACTGCTTGCTGTTGAAGCATGACCTCCCCTGCTGTCAACATACAAGCAGTACAATGCATGAACAGTCAGAAAACTAGACAGGATTTAAAAGAAATACCAAGTTTGCGCACATTTATGCAGACTACTTATTTGGAAGTTACTATTTAGGTGAACACACACAGAATACTGGTTTCAGTTGTCCGTCATTGCACTATGAAACCCCCCACCTATGCTGAGTGGTTAACAATCCTTAAGAATTATATATACTAAGATTACAGAGAGACCTTTTATAGAAAAATGGAGGCCACTAATGGAGGTAATAGGGGAACACTGGGATGGATAATTGAAGAATCAAAGAACTGGACTGCAGGTGATGGCCTGACGTAGTCTAAGATGACTTCTTTGAAGTGAGACAAAATACACAGGGTTTTAAAAAAATTAATATATATACAATATAATAAATATATATATATTTCCCTGTGTATATTGGACTGAATATGTATGTCTATGTGATGTGAATTTATATATATACACTTAAATATACACTTTTTTCATTTTTTTCAATGTTGCTATTTGCTCTGATTTATTTTTATACATTTTTTCATGTTGAATTGTTCAGATATATAAGACCTACAAATACTGTCACCTCTTATAAAGGAAACTGTCAAACTATGTTGAAATGTTTTTTTTGTAAAAGGGCATGTGAGAACTACCCAAATAAAGAATAAGGAAAATTACATGCAGGTCTCCATTAAATAAATGGCTATTGGACATTTAAAATTGACAATCTGGGGAACAACTTTAATGATCACCTTTGTTTTCACTCAGAAATGTGAGGAGATTAGATAATTTGGTCATGTGTGAAGCTGAAACAATTACTCCAACAAAAAATGTTTCGGAAACAACACTCAATGACCACTTTATTAAGTATACCTGTACAATCTAATGCAATCCAATTGAACTGTTTATTCAATTGTATGCTTTAGCATTGAGGTCATAGTTAGTGGTGGTGGTGTACTAGATTATATTAAGAGGTGTTTCTAATATTTTGACCCTCTCATGTTTGTAAAGAGGGAGGACAGCTCTAATACAATTATGACCTCAATTAAATTTTATTTATATAGCGCGATATAGCAAAGTTATCTCAGGACACTCTTTTGCATGGGGCAGGTCGAGAGCAACTTCCACACACACACATAAAGACCCAACATTCCCACCATGAGCAGCATTAGGCGACAATGGCAAGAAAACTCCCTTTCAACCCAACCGGTCGAGGCAGATGAGTGCCCACCTAGAGCCTGGTTCTGCTCGAGGTTTCTGCCTGTTAAAAGGGAGATTTTCTTGCCATTGTCGCCTAATGCTGCTCATGGTGGGATCGTTGGGTCTTTGTGTGTGTGGAAGTTGGTCTCGACCTGCCCTGAGATAACTTTGTTATGATATGGCCCTATATAAATAAAATTGAATATAATTTAATTGAATGACGCTATGGTTTCCTCACATGGTTGTACATATCAGCAGGTCTATTTTGCTTTCAGAGCAATCAACACCACCTTGTTGTCCCAGGTTGTTAGCATGTCTCGTCATCAGCTGCATCGGGCCACCCTGGCCTGCTCGGCTCCCTCCCCTGTCAGCAGGGCAGCTTTTGTTAAAATTTGTTATCAGCGGTGCTGATCCCACTCTATTTAAGAAGGGGTGCGTCAACAGGTTTAAAGCACTCCTGCTGCATGTGTCACCTCTTTTTGATTTAATATTTGTGCTACCAAATGTGGCCAGTTGTTAACCCCCCCCCCCATTGTACATGCCCACCTCCTGTCCTCCTCTACCCAACAGTCAGTCACCCTCCCACCATCTCTTGACAAGAAATTTTTGACCCATGTCACCTTTACAGCACACACTCCTCCTTCAAACCCCCAGCTGCTGCCCAGAAATAGGACAGCTTTTTTTAATTCTGGGTGTTCACTCAGGCGAGTGCCTTGTGCCAGTCTTCTGTTCCAAGCTCAAACAGGAGGGGGATGACAACCATGTGTTGTGTAGAGTTTCAATGAAATGAAATCAGGTATCAACCTTTTCATATTTAGTGAATAAGCCCATATTTGGTGTTCATTTCATCAATAAAAATTATGACAAAGAAATCCTCCACTGCCAGAAAATACCCTTTCTTCAGATAATTTATGGATTAAATTAATTTGCAATTCCACTGATAATTAGACAAGAGGCACATCATACAACAAAAACCTGCTAGAATCACAATAGTCGAGAACAACACCTGTGTAACTATGGTAAAAAGGTTAGAAGACATAAAAAGAATTTCACAAAAAAAAACTCACCTGTAATGACTGTAGTTTTTGTTGTCTACTAGACTGTACAAACAATTATCAAATGACTCAAAAGTGAATAAATCTGATATATATTTCTCAGAAGATTAAGACTAAACCAAAATCGGCGTGCAAAATGAACACTACATATTGATCCACCAACAGCACTACTATCGCACCAAACACTGATGCTCAAGTTTAGGGACCACCAGGCTCATATTGATGTTTTGTCTCTTGCTGAAAATTGAATTATTTCTGTACTACATGTTAATGCTGCATTTTCCTGATTAAATTGTGTGCCTCATCGATTCATAGTCAGCAATAGTTTTTTTGTTTTTTTCCTACTCTAAAAAGGTAAAAACTAAAAGAGCTAAGTCTATGGAGCTTTTAACACCAGGATTGATCATTTTATATTTGGTCATTTCAGTTATTGCCTCTGGGCAATGTTGTGTTTTTAATCAAACCATTAACAAACCTGCTACAGTCTACCAGTTTACTGCAAACTACTAAACCATATGAACTGACCAGAAATAAGATAAAGAAAAATTATTCAATTTAACGTTCCAGGTGAATGAAGTCCTGTTTCAAATAAAAAGCAACACATTGTGATGAGAGTCTAACAAGAAAATGCATTCTATGTCCAGTACAAGAGAACATGTATGTATCTGTGAGAATCCCAGCTTGAGACCAATGCGCGATGCAATGCTTAGCTAATTGGATATGTGTATTACAACGTCCGTGGTCACAGCACCCTTATGGGGCATGAAATAACAAGCAGCTGTGTGTGTTAAGAGACTTCACGTGTGTACGTGTGTGTGTGTGTTTAGTTTGTCTGCCTGTGTGTGTGGGAGGAGGGATGGCTGCTGAGAGGTTTATTAACCCAGTCCATCAAGGCAGTGTGGGATTCACACTGAGACACCAAAGGCTTAAGGATGTGAGCGCCACACAAGCAAGACAGTGCCTCTCTGAAATACTAATATGGGCCCTTATTTTCTACCACAACAACCACCCACATACCCTCCACCCCCCTTCACAGCCAACACCTCTATACCAGTACTGTTTCCACAGCTAGTGGACTGTGTGCTTTGATTTGAACAGCTTTGCTTTTTTACTGAGGAGATTATCAACAACAGCCATTGTGATTAACCCTGCAGAACATTGTATGTTTATGATAATAACCAACATGGCAGTATGAAGTTTAGTTTACAGGACATTACCCTATATAACTCGGCTCTGTCAAAGGTGCAGTGGATTTAAAGACCCTATTTTAGTTCGCGCACTCACAAACACATTTTACAACCGCCAGCATGGCAACATAGCAGAAATGAGAATGGCAGCGACACCATTAACTAGCCATGACTTATGCATTGTCTACATAATACAACTCCCTGACAAGTCAAACTATAGTTCTGGGACATGAGCATACTTTATGTTGGGTTGTTTTCCAGCATCAATCTGTTAAGCTAACATCTCTACACTATGCCACAAGTGTTAGGACAAAGCATTGCTCATTAAAGATAGTGAAAATAGATGATAAAGAATTTTAAACACTAAAAGTACCAGCAGTCCAAAACAAACTTTGCAAAACTAAGTACAAAACATTGGTTTTTGCTTAATATTTTTTGTCACGGAACAAGATACAAAATCTTAGGTTTATATGACAAAAAAACGCAGAGAACAAATCTGTTTCATGTGGAAAAAACAAAAGCAAGGCTAGTAAGGTTTTTGACAGAAAATTTTAAAGTAAAGCATAATTAACCCTGTGTCTTAGGTCTAAAGAGTGACACCTCAAGCAATCTTTAACTTGTATTACAATGCTATTATTTTAACATAACTAGGTTCAATTTAAGAAATATTGTTACAAATTTTCCCAATATTGTTAATAGTTGATAAAAAAAATTTAAATCACTCACTAAACTGACTTGAAGATATTGGCTTACCTAGCAAGATGAAGGCTACAGACAGCACATACTGCAAAGTTCTCTGCGACACTTTATGTTCAAAGAAAATATTTGATGTACTAAATAATACGTATTTGCCCTCAAAGTTAAGGCAACTCTCCCTTTTTCATCTGTAATTGAAAGTATTTCAGAGTAACTGACTTGTCTGTGCTGCAGAGATGAGAATTTGTGTTTGCAAATTGGACTCGAGTCACACTTAAGTCGCAGACAAAGTGACTTGAGACACGTCCTCAAAAAACTTGACTCGACTCAGACTCAAGATTTGTAACTGGTGAACAACTCTGTATTTTTTATGTTTTTTATTAATTCATTAACATTAAGGAAATGTCTGACAAGCTGAATGTCATTTCGTCCCTTATTATCATGTGTAATGCCACCCATAGATGACTATACAACAATACCATGACAAGCACACCTGCTGCTGCTGTGCCATTTGTCATAACCTTAGGCTTTAACAACTTCAAGTTCAAGTTTCAAGTTTAGGTTTATTTATCATATGCAGTTAATACAGGGTAAACATGCAATGAATTGTGCTGGACGAGAATCAGTCAACTTAGCAGAGCAAAAATATAAAATATAAGGTATAAGAGTAGAATTTACATTTAAAAAAGCACCAGTATTTACAAGAAGGATCCGAATTTACAATAAAATGTGCACCGGTATTTACATTTAAGTTAGAATTAGAAATTTAAGAATAAGTTTAGCAGCAGTTATACCTAAAATCAGCAGTTTTACATAAAGTGACAGGTGTCAGTGTATTGCCGGAGGGAAAATGGCATGTTGTCCAGATGACATGTCAAAGTTCACGGTTTAGATTTACAGTGTATGGGTGAAGAGTTCAGTAGCCTGATGGACTGATGGTTTTTGAGTCTTGTAGTGCGAGCAGCCAGGCTCTTGTACCTCCTACCAGATGGTAGCAAGGCAAAAAGGCTGCGAACTGGGTGGCTGTGGTCTTTGATGATGCTGTAGGATTTCCGCAGGCACCGCTGGTGGTAGATGTCCAGGATGGCAGGGAGTCTGTTGCCGATGGTACGCTCAGCCGCTGTCACTACTCGCTGTAGTGATTTGCGACTGTGGGCGCAACAGTTCCCATACCAGACCGTGACACAGCCAGTCAGCAAGCTCTCGATGGTGCATCTGTTGAAGTTGGTGAGGATTTTGGCACTCATCAGAATCAGAATCAGCTTTATTGGCCAGGTATGTGTACATACTAGGAATTTGACTCCGGTATTTATCTCACTCTCAATATACATACATGCAGTAGACA
>JAVQJL010025961.1:0-18563 GCA_036024295.1 Nannoperca obscura | reverse complement strand
GTGTGTGTGTGTGTGTGTGTGTGTGTGTGTGTGTGTGTGTGTGTGTGTGTGTGTGTGTGTGTGTGTGTGTGTGTGTGTGTGTAACCAATTTGTCAATATAGTGATTAGTCGATCAACAGAAGAGTTTCAATTCAGTGATTAGTTGAGTTTTAATAATAAACTTGTAAGAAAGTCAAGAATTTGTTGGTTTAATATTCAGAGGATTTTTGCAGAATTTTCTCGGTTTCAAATTGATTAGTTGCCATTGATTTCTGTTCAGTTTTTTAAACAAAATAAGGAAATATTAAGACATCATTTTGAGCTCTGATGACATTCTGTGGGAATCTGTCATTTACTTATATACAATTTGACTGTTTTTAATATCAAATCTTGTAAGCAAGTAAAAAACATTAAGCATTTGGTGTTGACCCCTTAAAAAGCGACTCTTTCGTATCATTAATAATAGTTAAGTGAGTTTTTCTTTCTATTTTCCCAAAGCTTTAATAAACGCTGTGGATTCACAGGTAGGAAGGTATTTGCAGTCTATTTGTTGGTCAGTAAGCCGACTGTGACTCCTCATGAATGTTGGATGCCTTTCTTAAAAATATTTTTCCGGGGTGTGGGGGAGCGAGGTGTAGTTAACTGGGATCAATAATAAATAGCACTCAGGTCTTTTTTCTGCCTCGTGCAGCAGAAAACTAAAAAGCACTTTTGGCTGCTACAGATCTGCTGCAGAGAGGAGAGCGTGTGTCCACAGAGGGTCTTGTTATTAATGCCGGGGGGGGCGGTGGGTCGGCTGTGCCCCCCCCACCCCACCCCGGCCGGTTTAAACCAACGGTGTGTGCTATCGGAGATCCTGTTGTCGTGACGACGTGCCGCCGGTGACAGAATGATCACATTTCCATGACAAATGTGTTGATGTTGGCGCGACACAAGAGACCAGTGTTGGGTTTCCTGTTGTGAACCATCCCAGAATGGGAGCAGCCGCTGTTTGTGTTTCCACGTCCAAGTGTGTGTGTGTGTGTGTGTGTGTGTGTGTGTGTGTGTGTGTGTCACACAGGAAAGACAGATTATATGGAATTGCAACAGCAGTTATCATGATGTGTATCTTGTGTTTAATGACGTCTCTTCTTTGGTTTCGTGGTATATTTTGGAACAGAACTAACTTCCACACAAAGTGCTCAATCTGTAAAGACAAACATTACACCTTGAAATGATAGTTTGTGCACATTTATTTCCTTTTTTTTAGATATCGTGTTTTTACCCAGCGAGGTTGAATAAAATGGATTTTTATGTGTAGTTGTATGCACTGCAACAACTACACTGCTGTATTCCTGTTAAGTGTGTTGAAATGTAAATAAAGTATTAAACCTCGAGTCTTGATCTCTAAACTTGTCCTTTCTCTTTGTTATTGCAGCTCTTCAGAGAAGTTAGAATCATGAAGATCTTGAATCATCCCAATATAGGTAAGTGGATCTCACACAAACAGCATCTGTGTATCTGTTCACACATTACAGCTCAGGTCTGCTCAAGGACTCCTGACATGCAGGGATGTGACCTTTGACCTTTCTGTTCTTGGACAGTCGACTTGCTGCCAGCCTGTATTTCATCAGCTTGTTTACAAGTGAAAAGCACTGACTGTTCAGTTTTATAGTTCCTTTTTTAAAATGTACTTTTGGTTTCCACAGACGTTGTGTCCAAACAAATGTTACAGTCTGTAAATAAGGCAGCAATGAGGTCAAATTGAAATAATGTTTGACAAATCATCGGGGACTTTCTGGTGTCTCATTAACTTGACGGCCCTGTGCGTGACTGATGAGGCTAAAACTGGAGGGTCACTCTTCCAGCTTTGTTGTGGGATTAGAAAACGAAGCGGATTTGATCAATAAAGTAGAGCGCGCTGCCCGGAGCAGCAGGAACTTTGGCATCACATGGCTGCAAGAGGAAACGCCAACTAAACACCAAACCGCTGCAGCAACACGAAGCCAGGACCTTCAGCTGAACACGAGTGATCAGGTGTTCAGGGTTCAACCAACGGATGTTTAGTCTGCTGATTAGTTTGTATAAAGTGTTAATGTACGGCAGAAGATATTCAGTTTATCTGTATCACACAAGACTACAACAAGAATATTGTTACCATCATTAACAGTAAAATGGGGGGGATGGGATTGGGATTCCCCGCTAATTACTTTTAATTTCCTCCACGACTTCCTCTGCAGACGTGATTATAATCACCCGGGTGGTAGTAAGCGCTCAGCAGGCCGAACACTCTCCATCTCTCCGCTCTCATTGTCTTCCATCCCACCTTGTCTATATTTAGCAGTGCAGCCCTCAGCCGCTCATCACACAGTCTTTTACATCTTCGAGCTGAACACACTGCAGTAAAAAAAACCTCCCTGTACAGTAAATACTGAGTGCTGCTCGGCTCGAAGCAGCGCTTACATGGTCACGACACACACACACACACAAACACACACACACACACACACACCCACGTGACTTCACTTTCCCCTCCACGCTCTCCAAATGTTCAATACTTTGGCGTTTGTGTCCATGAATTCATCCCCGTCTTTGTCTGAATCTCTCTCCCCCTCACCCATCTTTAGACATGGTTAAATTAATAATTTCCTTTCTTTCTCTCTCTCCTCCCTTTTAGTCAAGCTTTTTGAGGTGATTGAGACGGAGAGGACGCTCTACCTGGTCATGGAGTACGCCAGTGGAGGTGAGACACAAATAAAAACTAATATTTTAAAGCTTGCTCCTCCACCCAACATGTCAAAAAAATGCAGCCTCTTTAGTTGAATTAAAATGGTTTTAAATTCTGAATTTTTTTCCTCCACCCGTTCTCACACTGGTGTAAACGTGAGACAGTTCATGACTTCATATGCATTGCAGATAAAACTGTGAAACCTTTGCAACTGTATCTCCACAGCTGCTGCAAAGAGGACCAGATATAGTCTGTAAAAATCTGCAGGCTGCTCCCAACAAGTATGATTTATTAACACCAAATGTGACAAATGTGTGTGTTTAATAATTTAAACACATTGTCAGCGGCGTGCAGTCTGCAGACGCTACATCTTTCTACCTGAAAGGTTCAAAATGTAGAAGAACAGAGTAAATCCTGACTGGTATTTACAGAATTACTGTGTAAAAGTGCAGAGAGATGAAAATATGGACAAAGTGCATTGTAAACCAACTTGGAGATTAAATGGTGACTTTACCGTAGACTGAAGAGCTCGTTTCATTATGTCACCTTGTTGTGTCTCCTAATATTCACATAACATTAGCGGATGGACACATGCATGAATTCACATGTAGTTTTGCTGATTTTAGTTATTTATTTTTAACTCTGTGAAGTTTTTATCTGTAACTTGTGTGAAATTGTTGTAGTTCTTGTCGGGAAGTTATGAGGAATGTAAAATAAAGATTTAAGCAAAGCTAGTTTTTAAAGCTGCTTGCTGCAGGTTGAAACACGGGAAGCGATGGTGACATATGTCAGTGCAGAGATACGAATCAGTGCACTGGAAACACAAGTTGCTCCCTGAAGCTCTGTGGACTTGAAGCTGTGGTGACGCTCGGTCCACTTTGTGAAACATGTAGTTCTTCCTCCTCTGCAGCCCCACGCGCCTTGTTTAAGGTACATTAGCATCACATTTGTCCTCTCTGTTGCAGAGAAGTGACTTTGTGTTGCAGCAGATGCTCATCAACAAAGACAAATGTTAGAAACATCTTCCCATGGTGGACTAATATGTAGGAAGACAAACACTTGATGTTCTGGCATTTCAGCGTTACATTATCATCTTCCTCAACCTGCATGTGTCGGGAGGCTGTACCCCCCCTCCCACCCCCGTTACAAAACAGGAGAAACAGGTTTTCTTGTGGAGAAAACTTCTGTTAATTTCTTATTTAATGCAGCGTCACACATACGAGGCACCTAAAAGGCACATCTTGTCATTGATTTCTCTGAAAGGTCACGTTGAGACATTGTGAAGTCCTGCTCGCCGAGGAGCAAATCACATTACCACCGAGATGGGATCTCTGATCACAGGCCAATTGCATTAAATTATAACAAAGAAAATCTAATATTTCTTTCGGTTTGCGATCGATTTTCTTGGAATTCAAGCAGAATCTCAAATCGAGCCCGCGGCTTTGTCTGCAGCACAGCAGCTCTGATCCAGCGCACGTCCTTCTCGGTTAATGTCATGACATTTGTTACGCAAAGAGTGTTGTAAATACAAACTGGGCGAAGCTGTAGGACGTCAGGCAGGTGTAAAGTAACGAGAAACTCAGCTCTGCCCCCTGTGGCTGGAAGCTGTATTGCAGCACAAGCTTTAATTTCTCAGACTAAATTATGGGTTTTTTTGCGGTGGTAATTTGAAAGTGGAGAAAAGCAGACATTCGTGGTCCCCACAGGATGAATCCTAATGATTTTAATGTTTTAATCTGCTGACTTTTCCTCTAGTGCGTCCATGACGCCGACTGTTTTGGTTTCTTTAGTGAAATGTCTGCACCAAAATTCATGGCAATGCATCCAGTAGTTGTTGAGACATTCATGGTACCCAGAGGATGAATTATAAAAACTTAACCATCATCAGTTAAATGTTTTTATCCAAATACCTGCAAAACCAAAGTTGTGCATTGTTTTAGAGCTAATTAGCAAAGGTTAGCATGCTAAGCTAAAATGAACATGGTGAACATTATGCCTGATTAGCTCTGTCATGTTAGCATGCAGATATTAGCATTTAGCTCACCACCAAGTGCAGCCTCACAGAGCTGCTAGCATGGCTACAGTTATTTAACAGCCTCCTCACGTTGTTTTTCCAGTTTTATAGTCTGATAAGAAGATTTCTACCATCCAGTGGGCTCTTGTTTTATAACTTTCTTCCTGGAACACCTTTTTAAGAGCTGATCTTTGACTTAAATGTACAAGTATCAGGAGATAACAGATTAATTTCCTTCAAACATGGATAACTCTGTGGGGCAGCATGGCTCCAGATTATTGAATTATTCAGGAATGTCATGCTGCCAGAAAACAATGTTAACTTCCTGTTTCACATTCGTACACAAACCACTTTTTAATTATTTTTTCTTTTTACACATTTGTTTTTAATTTCCTTGCTACTTTTCAGTTTAGTTCCCTAATCTTTTCCCTATGTACAGAACCCGCTGTGACCTTCAGCTCTGACATGTGAAGTGTGAGCAGGCACACTGTGTCTCCAGCAGCTGAGTCAGAGAGCGCCCATGAATTGTTGCTTTTCTAGAGCTCTGAAGTACAGAAACGTGCACTCTGACCGCCTCTGCAGGTCAGCGCTGAGAGAGTGGGAGGGTTTGGAGGATTCATGGAAAGTGGGGGAGGCGTTTTTGTTGCTTGTTGTTTTGTCAAGTTCCTGTTTTCTCCTCGGTACGGACGCACGCGCCAGCCGCTCGACTTTAATTAGCACACTCGCGAGCGTTGTCACGTTTTGGCTGGAAGTGTGGACCGAGGGAAGGGTCTGCTGCAGGAGCTGAGCTCGGCAGCAGCTTTGTGCCTCCAGCAGAGGCTCCGTGTGGAGGAAGCGGCACCACGCTCGCCTCAGCGTGGTCAAGAAACACCCTCGAAACATGCACATGGGTGACGGTGGCCAGCTGCGTAGAAAAGTTTATCTTCAAGTTATTTTTATCTGCTTTTTAAGTTGTGACTCACATTTTGTTTCTCTACACCCTTTTTGCATCTGTCTTTTTCTGTCTCTCTCTCTCTAATTCCCTCTTTCTCTCTGTCTCTCTTTTGCAGGAGAAGTCTTTGACTACCTGGTTGCACATGGACGAATGAAGGAAAAAGAGGCCAGGGCTAAATTTAGACAGGTACCAGCTTTCTCCCCCTGCAGTGTTCTGGTTTCACACCTCTGCCTCAGACAGGTCGCTGTCCTCTGTCCTGCTTCTGCTGCAGCAACGTCTCTGTTGTCTAAAGATTGATGAAGTGTCCAAACCTGCCTCTTTCCCCATTACTTACCTCTCAATGACTGTCATACAGTCCAAAGTCACCGACTGTTGTTTGAAGATAAGAAACACGAAACTATTGTGTGTTTAAAACGACACCAAAACCACTAATGGCACGTATCTGTTGCTGACATTTACTGTAGGTAGAGCTGAAGAGGCAAAACGATGAGAAATAAAACCATGGTAATATCTAAAAAGTGTACAAGTGAATATAGGAACCCTGTTTGCCCTGATATTGATAATGGATCACAGCCTTTCTGTAACATTAATGCACGTACTCGCTCACCCTCCTGTGTTGTTTTCTCTTTCCTGTCAGTGCTGACCACATCTCCTCCTCCTCCTCCTCCTCCTCCTCCACCACATCCTTAATCGCAGCAGAACACCAGACATTTAACCAAACTCTGCTTGTGTTTGTTCTCGCACAGATTGTATCGGCGGTGCAGTACTGCCACCAGAAGCACATTGTTCACCGAGACCTCAAGGTGAGTTCAGGAAACCTTTTCTGAGTAGTGTGTGTGTGTGTGTGTCAACATCACTCTTTTCTTAGGAATTCAGGCTTTTTGGGGAATGTAGGGAATTACCAACAAAGATGAAAAATAAAAACAGCAAATTACTTCAATTCAGAGTCTGAATAACGCAGAGTTAAGAGTTAAAATGTATTTCAGATCTTTTTATTTTTAATCTGTAAATACACCTACATATTTGGCAAGAACTCCACAAGAACATTTGGTTATAAAATATTGTAACAAAGACAAAGTGAAGCAGCACATTTTCAGTTTAACAATGAACCTTAGAATCAAAAAGATCCCAAAATATGAGCAATAGCAAAAATGAAATATAGATAATGAGCATGAATAAAAACACAAGTAAATGTGTTTTGGACTATTGGACGGACAAAACGAGCAGTTGAAGTACGTCCGCTGAGGCTTTGGGAAGTTTATTAACGAAAATATAGATTTTTGTGTGAAACTATTTCAATGGTTCATCCCACATTCATCCAAAGAAAACCTCACACTGTACATGAGAAATGATTTAGTTCATTATATAATGTTTGCTGTTGTGTTCCCAGCTGCTGCGTCTGATTCAATGTGCATCCTTTGTCGTGGTTTTTGGTTGCATGTATTTGAGTGTGCAGATAGTTTCCGACAGAATGAAACCATAAACCACCGTTTTTTAACTTCTGTCTTACGTCATGATGGAGTTAGGATCCGGGATGATAAAAAACAAATATACCAGTTTAGTTTTCCAGTTCCCAGCTGCAGGAAACGTCACATCTAAGATGGTAATTTGCATTATAGAACTAGAGCGAATACACATTTGCAGTAGTGTTCATGTTAATCCTGCGAACAGTTGAAATTAGCAAAGTGTCTCCACCTTTTTGAGGCTAATTACCTCTGACTCATGTTGCATAGAAAGGTCACAGTGTGGAGCGCTGACGTCAGGGCTGCCTGTTTTCTGTGCTAATGAGGCTCCACTCTGCTCTTTTCGGATTTTCTCCTCATAAACCTATCATTACGCCACAGTCGGCGTGTAAACGTACGAGTAGGCGGCCCTCCAAACTGCTCACATGCTCTGCGTCACATCACCCGTTGGAGCATAAATGGACCTCCTCCACTCTGCAGCCGCTTCACTTATATAAATTCACGATATATAAATATTAATGCGTCAGTATTTTTATCTCGGCGTCCGTGAGGGAGTCGCTCGGCTGAGATCTTTGCTGCACGTCTGAACCGTTTCCTCTGTGGAGCTTCATGAATGATCCATGAGAGCGGCTGCCTGGTCCCTGTGTGCAGTGGATACACTTGACCCTGTAATGAGGGCACGTGTCCATGTGTCAAAGCTGTGATTGTGGACGAGTGTGAGAGGAACAGAGTTTGTTTTTAACCACCAAATGCACCGCAGTCCGCCGCCGCCATCTTCTGAGGCGTCGTGACTCTCGTGGCTTCATCAGCGTCACCCCCTGACTTTAAATGTTGTGTTCTGCTGTTGATAATGGCCGGGCACGTTGCGATGAGTGGTTGTTGTTGTTGTTGTTGTTTACCCCCTCGCGCAGCTGCAAGCCTCTCAGGATGCTGGTGCAGTCCTTCGGCTCTCTGCTCTCTTTGCTTCAGCTTCCTAATTAGTGTTTGGCCTGCAGCTGTGAGCACCGAGCAGATGTTTGAGCTGAAGTCCTCGCCTACGTCTCGCGCTTCCATTCATTACTGTTAAGAGTGTTTCATTAGATCAGACTGAATCAAACCGCATCACTTTATGGATATGGAAAAGAGCAAATGACATGTTATAAGTCATGGAAGATTCTCTGTTTTTGTATTTCTGTAAATTCAAATTTTTTGATTCACTAAACGATTGAAAGAATAGTTCATTGAAACCACTCTCAAGTCTGTACAAGAAACCATGAAGCCACAGCCAGCAGTCCGTTAGCT
The DNA here is from genome assembly GCA_036024295.1 of Nannoperca obscura. Lineage (NCBI taxonomy): Eukaryota > Metazoa > Chordata > Actinopteri > Centrarchiformes > Percichthyidae > Nannoperca > Nannoperca obscura. The sequence goes on along the minus strand of JAVQJL010025961.1, from coordinate 10,185 downwards.
TAGCTTAGCATAAAGACTTGAAACAAAGGGAAACAGCTAGCCCAGCTTTGGCAAAAGTGTCAAAATTTACATATTAGCGTCTTTAAAGCTCATTAATAAACATGTTATGTGTAAAAGTAGATGCTGTATACCTTAGCTGGGTGTACAAAGCAAATTATAATATTTCCCAAAATATCAAATTATTGATGGATGAATCAGTAATGAGACTTCAGTTGAGGTCGTGTGGTTGAGGACGAAGCTATTAAAGATGTCTGGATGGATGGATCGTGACCCCTGACCTCCATCTGTCTGCACTCAGGCGGAGAACCTGCTCCTCGATGCAGACATGAACATCAAGATCGCAGATTTTGGCTTCAGCAATGAGTTCACCATGGGCAACAAGCTGGACACGTTCTGCGGCTCTCCGCCCTACGCAGCGCCGGAGCTCTTCCAGGGCAAGAAGTACGACGGGCCGGAGGTGGACGTCTGGAGTCTGGGGGTCATACTGTACACGCTGGTCAGCGGCTCGCTGCCCTTCGACGGACAGAACCTCAAGGTAGCGTGGCTACACTTAGCATGGCTACAGTTAGCATTTATCTTTATGTTACCATAGCCCCCTTTAACCTCAGCACCTTCAGAGTGTTCCCTGTGCAAACCTCACAACGTAAAGATACGAGCATCTGCTGAATGACCAGCAAAAACTAATTAAGATTTAATTTATCTTCAAAGTTTGTGAAGGAAACACTACGTAAATCAAGTACTTTCAGTCCTAAAATATTTGTAGTTTGTATTTTAAATTTTTTCCTCTCTCTCTCTCTCGATGTTTGTTCTGGATTGTGTTGTTATTTTTATGTCATTTTTGAAGACTTAAGATAACGAATCCAGTTTTTTCACATAAATGTTATTCATTCCCCCCCATTCAAACATGCACGTATGAGGAATTAAACTGTAGTCGCTCTAAATGATTTGTGAAACCAGACATCAGAGCCACCTAAAGGCACTAACCAGGTATTATTAGAACCTGCTTTCTGCATCTTCGTCTATTCAGGTGTTCAGTAAAATGTGATGCTTTGCTTGAACGTCCGTGTTGTCGTCTGCAGGAGCTGCGGGAGCGTGTGCTCAGGGGGAAGTACCGCATCCCCTTCTACATGTCCACAGACTGCGAGAACCTCCTCAAACGCTTCCTGGTGCTCAACCCGGCCAAGCGGGGTACTCTCGAGGTGAGGGAGGACGCAGAAAATGTAAATATACCTCTCGATTCTTAACACACTCCCCCGGCACGTCTGCACCATCGGAGAATGCCATCTATCCTCCACCTCTCCAACAAACCCTCTCCATCTCTCAGTTCCTGCACCACCCCCTCCCCCACATCTCCCCCCTGCATCATCTTCTCTGACGCCCACGGTGTCCTGTTTTCTGTGTGCGCCCGGCATCTTTTCGGATGTTGTAACCATGAATAATGCATCGTCAGTCTCGTGTTCTTGTTCACTTCTCTGCCTCCTTCATCAGCGAATCGAGGGTCCTGAGCTTTTATTAAAATAACAACGTACAGGCGAGTTCAAGTGATAAACGTTTTCAGGCTATTCATTCAAAGATGTTGATGTTTGTGCTGTAACAAGAATTCAGTTGAAGCAACACCACAAACACAACACACACACACTTTTACAGCAAAATAAACTCCCGGTATCGAAAGTAAAATTGCTCATTTGGCAAACTGGCCCCTGTGAGTGTTAATATTATATTATTGGATGATTATTATTAATGCATTAACATTTTAAAGTTGTATTTGGTCACTGTTGACATCATTTTAATATTTCAAAAGGAAAGAGTTTGTTAAAACAATGTTTTAAAAAAATCAAAATTTCCCGTAAGATACAGGTTAAACTAAATATTTTTAAATGCAACTCCTTATTCAATTTTCCACCAGTCATTATCCCACACTAGAAATATTTAGACGTTTGGTTTCACAGCTGCTGAGATTAAAATGGTGGTGTTGTGATGGAAGAATTGTTCCACAGATCAATCAGAGCGGAGATTGTCAGAAGAGCTTTAATGGTCGTCTTTCAGCTGTAAGCGTGCAGCTCTACCTGACACCCGGCAGAATATCATTAACATATCAAACATTGGTATTTTTGGCGTTTAAAGGCTGCTTTTCATCTGTCATTTCCTTTTTCCTTTATGAGAAACTGGATGTTGTTGTGTGTTGTGCCTCTGATGCCACGCGGTGACCCTGCGTTACGGCTTATAACACCAGCAGTGATAATTAGTTTGGCTCGGCCCCGGAGAGCAATCGATCAGCTGCAAATTAAAAATAAAGCTGCAAACAAATGATGCAGCACGATATGGATGTTACTGAGAAAGGACAGAATAATAACCTTGGCTTAATGCTGATCCCACACGCAACATGTGGCACTGAACCCTGAAAACACACCAACATACTGAAGATGTTCCTGTTTAATCTCTGGCTTTTAAAACTGTTTGATCGGCCCGGTGTGTGGAGGCTGTACATGCAGCAGGTCTCCTGAATGTCTGACTAAAGTGTGATTTTATAGCCGTGCGTTAAGAGTTTTTACGGCTTCATGATTTAACTTCATGTCAGAGATATCGTCGGCCGGCTGCTTGTTATGTTTAGTCGTACACGTCTGTGATGCCGGTGGAGATTGTAGATATTCTTGTTTATACTCTTGAGTGTCTGTCCAGTATCAGACGGGCTTCACTGATACAGGAAACCAGAAAACATGCACAGATGTTAGTTTTAACCTGCGGTCATATCTGTAGAAACGGCTGATTTAAGGGATTCTCATCAACATATTTTGTATGGGCCACTATATCTTTGTATTTTTGATCTCTAAAATAAAAATATCAGCCTCAAGATTCCAGTATCGGTCGGACTCTTAATTGTCTCACTTTGCTTTTTGCAGCAAATCATGAAGGATCGATGGATCAATGCAGGATTTGAAGAGGACGAGCTGAAGCCTTACACTGAACCAGAGCTGGACATCACGGATCAGAAGAGAATAGGTAAAGAACAAAAAGAAATCCATCTCCTTTCCTTTTTCATTACAGCAAAACCTCAAATCTGCATGTTAGAAAACGTGCGAGGAGTTAAAACGCTACAAGTCTCTTATTTTAGAGCCTTAAAATAAAAAGATGAAAACGTAGAGGATGAATAAATAAACACAAACGAAAGAGAGAGAGAGTCCCATCGTGCCCTGGATAAAGGATGTAAACACGGAGGGGGGGGGGCTCTTACATAACGTCAGCTGAGGTTCGTGCACATGTGTCGGTGCGAGCTCCAGTCAACGAGTCAGGGCAGGAAGTAAAGAAGTTTGTCTTGCTGAGGAATCCCCGAATCCTAAATGATGCACGTGAAACTTCCCATTAAGAAGAACAATGTGGAGAAACACCAGACGCACATCTGGCTGGTCTCCATGGCGATCTCACGACGTCTGAACTGGATGCTGTCAGATCAACATGAAGGCTGCAGCAGCAGCACATGGTTCAGTGTACAGAGAGATGAAGGAACACGAGTAAATTTATCAATTATGATCATAAATGAGTTTGTTGAACCAGGAAACGCTGAAGGAGCCACATTTCAGCTTCTGGAGAGATTAGAGCTGAAACAAGTCAGAAAACCTCAGTGGAAGCCATTTATTTTAACCAATAATGCTTAAATTGCTGTAAACGATCAATTATTTCAGGGTTTTTTTGCTCTTCTAAGATAATAAACTGAGTTTGAAGACGCCACTTTTAGTTCACGGATACTGAAACTGCAGATTAATCGGTAATGAAAATAATAATGAAGTTGTATCCTTTAGAGGAGTTTCTAATCATATCATCTCCCAATAAACCACAATAATCACAGCAGCTCTGCTTCTTTTTCATCTCCAGTCTCCAGTCGTGGAGAAAAGTACAACATTTTGCTGCTTCCAGCTCCTCAAATGTGAGGATTTGCTGCTTTTCTTTGTCATTTCTGACAGTAAATGAAGATTATTTAGGGGCTTTTGACTGTTGGTTGGACAACAGAATGATTTGGAGACGTCACTGTGACGAGCGTGTTGCACAATATTTCGTTTAATGTTAAATTAACATTAAATGGCGACCTTGTTTCCAGCAAGCTGTTCCTTTAACACACATAAAGGTTACGTGAAAACATCTGATGGTACAAACGTGCTCCGAAGATGAACGTTTCTGAGGAGAACAAGTGAAGAAGGAAGTGTTGAGAGCGTGAAAGTGAAGAAGAAGAGAAGTGAGAGCGCGTGGAGGTGATGAAGAACGTCTGAGTTTCCAGGTGCAGCCGACAGATGTGTTTAAAATCACGTGTGCGTTTCTTTTTATTTATTGGTTTTATTTACATGTTGTCACATCTGTCGCGGCGGATTACTCTCATGTTGGCGTGGAAAGATTTCATTCAACCAAATTAGAAGATGTCAGTCAGTAAAGAAAAAAATTTAAACCCTGCAAAGCCGAGCTGTTAACTCACCGGAAATAATGGCATTAGTTGGGCTTTCAGCGGAGAGTATCAGCCATGGTCTTTCCCCCCCGACAGTCTGTCGAGTCACTTTCATTTGGAGGGTTTTTGGTATTTTTAAAAACTTTAAAATATAAAGAAGTTTTGCTTCTTAAAAGCTTTCAGCAGCAGAACTGCAATGCTGCACTCTGGGCGGACACCTGCTGCTCATACGGGTCAAGAAGTCCTTGTAGGAGTAAGTTCTGCTGAATAACTGGAACAAATGATCAAATATAATCAAATAAAAAATGGTGTTTGGAGAATTTCGACGGTTTGAACTGCGGCAAAGATGGCGGCGCTGTTTCTGGAAAGTTGTAAAGGCATAGTGTTTTACCAGCGACTATGATTATTAATACCAAACTCATATTCTATTTGAGATTTTAATGACACATCATCCTATAGTCATTTTTATTTAAGTTTATTGTTGATTAAGAGCCTTTTAAAATTTAGTTTTTTAAAGAATTGTGCCAACAGGAGTGTCGGCGCTCTCTCCCACAAACTAACCGACTCAAAACAACCTTAAAATGATCTTTATTTTATTTCTGTGCTGATCTGCAGCTTTTATGACTTAAATCTCTAGTTAATATATTGATGTATTTCTGACTTAAATCCCTTTTTTAGACGTAAGGACGTCATAGCACACCTTGTAAGCGCTCTGTGCACATGGAAGTCTGTTCCAAGGACATGTTTTATATTAGAAGCTAACATTTGCTAAAAATACAGAGATGCTGCCACACACACACACACACACACACACACACACTCTTTACTGTTAACAGCCCAGCGAGGGGATGTGAAGCGGCTGCTCTTAAAGCTCAAATAAGCTTTTAGGCTACAGGAAGAGGACTTTGTTAAAAGTCCAGATTATGAAACATCAAACAAACTTAATGTAAAAAGTGTCTGATTTAACAACCAGGTTGCTCTGCTGCTGAAAACAAACGCCCTCCTACTCGGACAGAAACATCCCTGGCAGGAAACCCGTGCACGTTACATGTCACTACGAGGCGCGTGACTCATCTCAACACCTTCTGCCTGGAGACGAAGATGTGATCTCTGATTAGAAAATGTTCTCCGACATGTTCCAGATACAAGAGCACATATTAAAAATGAATAGGCTGCGTAGTGTTGAGGTGAAGGGATAAAAGCCTTCATGTGATGCATGGGGGGTGGGGGGCTGGATCACTTCACACACATGATCCTAGTTAACCCTTCGTGCAGTGCAGTCTCTGAGAAGCCACACTGGGGATGTTGCATGTAAAATGAATAATCTGCCATATTTGATGTGTCTTGTTGTATGTTGTTGCTGCACATGGAGCAGAAACGTCCGACGTGCTCTGCAGAACTCTGCTCGCGTTGCCCTGCTGGTGAACGGGTCGGCAGAAATGTGCCGGGGAGTTCTTTAGCTCTCGGTTCTTCCCAGAGATCTTCTCTCGTGCAGAGAAGCCGTCATCTGATATGTGGAGACAGATAATGGCATCAATTGATCCGCTTATCAGATTTTCAACCCAAAACTGGACTGAATTTCTCAGAGAGTTTTATCCCAAAATTACAGTTTTATTGATTATTATCACGTTCTTTAGGTTTCCAGCTCTGAAATGGTGCTTTCAGTCGTTGAGTGTGAGTGAATTCTGCTGGTTGTAATATATCTCTGGGTATTTAAACAATGTGTATTTGTGTTTGTGTTCGGTGCAGATGTGATGGTGGGGATGGGCTACAACCTGGATGAGATCCAGGACTCTCTGGCCAAGATGAAGTACGATGAGATCACCGCCACCTACCTGCTGCTGGGCAGGAAGGCGTCTGAGGTAAACACCAGCCTGCGGTCTATCTTTACTGCCACAAATCGCTTAAAAACTAAATCTCTAATCAGAAATCAATTTAAATTGACATGAGTTCACCACCCTGGTGACAACCGAGAGGAGAGAGTTATCTTGCATGGATGAGATCAGGGTAAGAAAGGTGTGTTTTAAGTTTAGTCTCCTGTTTAACTAAAAAAGTTGTGACGCAAACTCTAAACTAAACTAATCCTGAACTTGATATTTTTTACATTTTTTAAATGACAGTATCTCTTTTTCAGTTTCTTTTTTACATTCTCATGTTTTCAGTCTAAACATATATCTGTTTAACACCCCCCCCACCCCCCAGCTGGAGCCCAGCGAGTCGGCCTCCAGCAGCAACCCGTCTCTGGCCAAACCGAGGCCCAACAGCGAGGCCAACGGCCAGTCGCCGTCCCACCTCAAAGTCCAGAGGAGCGTCTCCTCCAACCACAAACAGCGGCGTTACAGTGAACAAGGTGAGGACGGAGACAAACGAAATATCAAACATTTAGGTGTTTTTTTTCTTTGTGTAATGACAGTGTAGAAAAGCCTAATAAAGGCTTGTTTCTGTCGGTGGTTGATAAAAGCAGTAACTCGGAGGAGGCTCTTTAACCTCTCGTTCTTTGCACAGCTCACTTCTGTCCACTGTGATCTACAGACTGTACGTTACATCTGCAGCTGCAATGACAACATCTTAACGTCGTGTTGTTTATTTCCTGTTCAGTTACAGTTACACAATAACAGCAACAACAGATTTGCTAATTGACACATGTACGGCTGCAACAAATGCTTTTTAAAAAAATTTTTTATTATCAGTTAAGCTGCTGATTATTCTCTTGATCGTTTGTTCCGTCACAGTTTCTCCAAAGTCCAAGTCAATAAATTGAATTTGCTTGTTTGTCTGACCAACAGTCCAAAAACCAAAGATATTCAGTTTAGTATCTCAGAAGTCTGAAGAAAACCAGTAAAGAGAAGCTGAAAGCAGTGAATATTTGGCATTTTTGATTTTGATCAAAGAATCACTTTGATTCTCTAAGTTGTTGAATCATTTAAAATTATAAACGCGCCAAATGCTTTGGCGTCAAACTCTTTATTTTGCATTAAAACATAAACGAGAGACAAGTTTTTCTTTCGGCTATGAAATTAAATACCTACTTTTAAAATAAATTCCTTAATGTGCTGATGATTATGTCCTCCGTCCACATGCAGGTCGTCTCTTTTTAGATAAAACATTACCATTTTTTGCCCGAGGTACAGTCTTTGAGTCATGCGTCTGTTTTTCTCTCTGTAGTCGGGCAGAACGTCCCTCCAGGGATGGCTCATCCGAAGAGGAGTCAGACCACCACAGCGGAGAACAGCACCAAGGAGGAAGGTGGAGTCCAGCTCCGTAAACCCGGCACCCCGGGGAGCCGCGGGGCTCCACCCTCTAGTCCTCTGCTGGGCAACGCCAACAACCCCAACAAGGCCGACATCCCCGACCGCAGGAAAGGCGCCACCACCGCCCCGAGCGTGAGCGTCTTTATCAGCTACGCACAGCAGGAATATACTCATATTTTTATTTATATATATATATATATATATATATATATATATATATATATATACGCGCACACACACACACACTCATTTATCTTAACATTTTCTGAAATACCATTTAATATATTACTAAAACAAAAAGCTTCAAACCGCAAGTGAAATATATCAACTGTCCAAATCGATGTTGTATTTCGTTTTCATACATACGAAGTTATTACTGGTGGTTTTTCTTTAATGCTTTTACGATTATAAGAAGGGAGATTTTAGCAGAGGAGGTTTTACTAACATCTAGCTTGAACTGCGTCTCTGCAGAGTTTTAAAGGTTTACAGCTGCCAGGCTGTTTATCCTGTGCTGCTCTCAGTCAGTGATGCAGCTAAAAAAAATAAAATGAGGCTCTCAGCTGCTAATTTGAATCTTTGACGTTTTGGGGGCTTGAAATATATTTGAGTGAATATCAACCTTTTAACTTTGCATCTGTTCTTTCTGGGTTTTGTACCAGTTCCGCTTTGTTTTAAACTGACTTTTGACTTTTTTAATGTCTAGAATTTGTCCCATTTGCATCAGCTGAAGCTAATACAGATCCTAAACGTCATGTTTAGTGCTTTTAAACAGACAATTTGTGTTAATACAGCACCACATGTCATTCTGTCTCTCCCTCCAGAATAACTCTGCGTCGGCAGGTATGACCAGGAGGAACACGTACGTGTGCAGCGACAGGAACAACGCGGACCGCCTCTCCGTCATTCCCAACGGGAAGGAGAACAGGTGAGGAAGAGCATGTTTGCTGCCTCTGACCTGGTTTCCTCACAAACACTCAGTCTGCGTCAGCACAGAGCAGAATCTGGGTTTACACAACAGTGGACACAAAGTTTAATTCAGGAACAGGTTTCACTGAGAGGATTTAGCCTGTACTTCTCTTATGGAAGGCAGTATGTTTATCTTTTTACTTCCTTTGCCAGAATTGTGGTCTAAATGCTGTTTTTAGAGCTTTTTTTTTATCCCAACAAAAATGCAAAAATCCTCATTTAACAGGAATGTGGTCAAATTCATGCCTATTAAATATGAATATTGGCCGTCTCGATACAAAAATATCAATGTTAGCCTTCCCAACTGAAACAGGTTGAGCTCATGAGGCCGGACTCTTTCTTTATTGTTGAAAGATTTCCTTTGTTTCATTCCCTTATTTTATTTCTGTTCCTTCTTTCTTGTATTTACTTTCCCTTTTTCTCATCACTCTTTATTTTTCATTTCTGCCTGTGTGTTTGTGGTTCGGGGCTGGGGGGGGGGGTGTTTCTTGTCATTGTGGCATGACCAGCATGACCGAGATGGCTTGTGCCACTAGCCCCTCCTCTGCCTTTGCGGCCGCCGCGTTCGGTGCCTCGTCCAGTTCGGTGCGGCTGAGGTATCAAACCGTCGGCCCTTTGTACGTTTGCCAGGCAGGCTGGGCCACGCTGCCCCCCTCCTACTACGCTCTGGACTACTGCTCGCCCAAGTAAGACGGCAGGGCCTCCAGACCCCCACCCTGTCTGTCTCTTCTCATGTCTCCACCCCCTGTTTGGCCCCTCGCTAACCCACACATCCAGCCAGCTTCACGCTCCGTCACCCCTCAACTAAACCACGGACACCATTTCCTGCAAAGAACCGCAAGGAGCGCGTGCGTCCAACTAGTTTGAGTTTGTTAAACGCACTTTTTGTCTGAGAAATGTTTCCAAACGGCCTCAAAAGATGTCTTAATCTAATTATGGAAGAAAAATATCGTCATCACTTCCAGCTTCACTGTCGCTGCTCACTGCCGCCTTCACATTAACATGCATTCATGTAAATAATGTGCAGGAAGTGATGGTGTCAGCAGTAACAGAACAGAAAACGTGCATTTAAAGTGGATCCAGAAGATCAGAATCAGTGTGATACTTATCCAACACGTTGCTTTATATACGCATATCATCAGGTACTGATGGAGCTGAATAAAAGGCAGCATTGTGATTTAAAAGCTTGTATTGACATCAGAGTGCTTTAGAGTACTTTTGCTGCATCGGCCAATCAGATACATGCAAGCCCACGCTCCCGGCAGTTTGTATTACTGGTGTTTAACTCGCGATTGTATCTGATGAGCCTTTAAACGCATGATTTAAATAACTTTTAATGTTGTTCTGTTGATTGTTTGGATTTGACCATCACAGGAACTACTGCTGTTTACCTGCACGTGTTGATTTCAGACACTGAGAAAAATATACACTACCGTTCAAAAGTTTGGGGTCACATTGAAATGTCCTTATTTTTGAAGGAAAAGCACTGTACTTTTCAATGAAGATGACTTTAAACTAGTCTTAACTTTAAAGAAA
>JAVQJL010025955.1:0-29089 GCA_036024295.1 Nannoperca obscura | reverse complement strand
AAATTAATCGTTTTCTTTATCGAAACATCCCATCACATCTTAACAGGTGTTCTCCTGTACAAACCCTCCATTTCTCTTAATACTTTACACTTTACAAAATATACATTCAACCTGGATTTCACCTAATGTAAGCTCGGCTTTAGTGTTAGCACTATGTCATGAGAAGAAGAATTTCTATTACGGAACTTATTGCCTACTTACGGAGATCTACTTGTTGCAAGAGACTTGCCAAATTTAATACCTGACCGATTCTAAAATACCAACAGAGCAAAGAGAAAGGTTTCTTTTTTTTGTTTTTAATAAGTATCTCCGTGACATTGTTCATTTACATTATGAAAAATAGCAGCCCTGAAATAAATAAATGCAAATACTAAAACTGAACTAATGAAAAAAGTATTATGATTCATGTCAAAGTACGGTGGCTCTGAGAACACAACACAAGCTTTTGTTGCAGCATATAACAAGCCGAGGCTCTTGACTCGGTCCGCTCAAGCCGAGCTGTCGCCGCCGTCCTCCTCCTCCGCTCAGGGAGGACAAATCCTCTTCCCCGACATCTCCCTCGGATCTCTGGCCTCTTCCGTCCCTGGAGTGATGTGAGGTGGGGTGGGGGGGTGGGATACTGGGGAGGACAGACCCTGCTGGATGTTACACACAGGCCCCTGATGGGATTGCACTGCCCCTCTTTCACCACTTGTTGCCCCAACAAATGGAGCTCTCCGTGCCCTTTGACCCTCCCCGTCTCCTGCACAACAACAGCATGCAGTTTTATGGTGCGCACCGGCAGAATAAGACTTTAAGGGGTTGTAAATGTCTTAATAACGTGAAGAGCCTGGTGACGGCAAGGTGCACACGGCGAAGCATGGCTTTTGTTGGCAAACAAAGATGTCGCTGTTGTTGATCCCCACCCCCCTCAAATGGAGCATATTGAACGCGGAGCCGAGCCTTTTGCTTTATGAAGCTACGGGGACGGTAGCAGTTGTTGACTTTACTAACAAGATCTTTCACTCCTGTCTGTGGGAGGTGTGTGTTTGAACGTGTGTATTGGGTGCAGGGGGATCACGCCGAGGTGATGTTGGGCTGGTGGGGGACACTCGGGCTCCCCTCATGGTGAGCCAAGGGGGTGGTGTTGTTTGTGACGAGCGGGTGCTGCAGCTGCAGCTGCGGCGGCGGCGACGCGCTGCTGCCCTGGCCGAGCTGGCTGAGCTGCTCCGAGTTAGCCAGCGACTTCAGCACGGCGTTCTCGCGCTCCAACAAGGAGTTCCTCTCGTACAGCTCCTTGATGTGCTCCTTTAACACCTCCACCTCCTCGCGGACCGCATACATCAGGTGGCTCTTCACCAAGTCCTGAAAGAGAGAGGGAGGGAGGAGACGAAAGGAGACGGGGGAAATTAAATTTAGCACCAAACTAACACAAGACACAGCAGATTCCATCCTTAAAGAAAAAAAGGATGTCATCTTGTGTCATGTCATCTTCAGAGCATAATGCGCAATGCAATGTGATCTTTTTTGGCAACATCTTAGGTGTGTCTGCTGTGGGTTTGCATTTTTAACGTCACCTGTGAATCAAACTGCACAGGAAATACTGACATACTAAATGTTTTTGTTGTGTTTTGTTTCTGGTGTGTTTTTTCCCCCCTATCTAGTTGCTCAGAACAGAACATTTTATGAACCAAACATTAATATTATATAAGATTAGTTTTATCTTCATCACCTCTGAGACAGCTGTGTCACCTGGTGTCGTCAGTGGGAATTGGGGTCAACAGACCCCTGAAACAAGTCACTGCACATGCTTGCAGAGAATGTGGGTCACCCGACCACATTTGAACACTTTAAAACATGTGGTGGAAAACTCACCATTGCCTGCTCAATCTTATTATCGATGGCGACGACGCTGGCACCGGAGGCACTGTAGAGAGAGAGAGAGAGAGCAACAGTTACCACAAGATATCCATCTCATGTCTACCATGAGCTTTAGATTGATATCAGCTCTTTCAACTGACAAATCTGGTCCTTGAAATGTCAAACATGTCCTCGGGGGGGATCTCACCGGTACTGCAGAGGTTTAAAAAACTAAACTAACAAAATAACTGGAGCATTTCCTGGTGTAGAGATTAACAGTCAAATCCGTTTCCAGATAATGAGATGAACAGATTTGAGATTTAATCATTTTTCAAAAACATCCTATTTTTAGTACCTGTGACACGGTTCAAGGTTATTAAAAAGGCAAAGAGGAATGTGACCAACTACAACTAATCACCATAGCACAGTTTTACATAATAGAATGGGGGGGGGGGGGGTCATCAGCTCCCGACCCGGACAAAGGGGCCGTAAAAATGGCTGCAATTATCTCCAGCAAGTGGAAAATAGTTACATTTCAATACTACATCAACTTACTGGATGTTACAACCACATTCACTGTACAAACGTTTCTACATTAACCCACAAAGTCCTGAGTTCAGGAAGGATGATGTCAGTGTACTGAGGTATCATGGGAAACATCACCACCAACATCATACCCGATACTGAACTAGTTTTGTTCTTACTCGTGACTCCACAAAGAAAACATGATCAAGTGTAAATTTCCATCAACACACTGGGCCACGTATGAATCAGAGCATGATCACATACATATAAACAGACAAATTAGATCTTATCTTATCTAAAGTGATTTTAAACCAAAAAAATTAAGTAAAATATACAAAAGAATCTGTGTTTATCCAACACATCATTAAAATCCTTCCATGGGGAGGGGCAGCAGGAGCCCCGATAACAATGCTGCTGGAGACTATTCAAAAACAGACGTTTCAGCTATGCATGACTTCACAGTAATGACAACAGACTACAGATCGACAGCGTGGCTCCTCTCCGGCAGGAGTTGTGCTTCGGGTGCGGCTGATGGCGCCATCGGCGATCAGTTTACGTACGGGCAGTAAAACCGCATTGTTCTCCCTTCTCTAAAAAAAACACAACACGTTTTTATCATGTTGTGGCGAAACGTGAAGCATCCGCCTCTTTGTGCATCGCACTTTGTTAATACGTTTTCAAGTCAACCCCCCTAAGAAAGAAAAAAAACTCCCCCGCTTTACGCATCAAAGACGATCAACTTACTTAACAACGCGCACAAGATCCTCGTGCAACAAAACGATGCCGATTTTCTGGGTTTACCACGAGGAACGAAAAGGAGGAAAACCCCACAGGATCTTCATTCCTCGCTACAGATGCCGCTGTGTTGCACAATCACCGCCCTCAATGCATGTGGATGCAAAAAAAAAAAGAAAAAAAGACGCTTTTTCCTGTCACTAGACGGTGCTCTGACATCAATCTGGGAACCGAGGCGGGCGGTGGGGGCGTAAGGTGCAGACAGCATATGATAACGTGTGGAATAAGTTTAAACTAATTTGTTCAATATAATTTATGTTCAATAGTTGCGTCCTGCAAACTCACAATAGGGGAAAATGTTGACATGTTTGTAAGATTAAAAAGGGAAAAGACAACGTTTGCTTAAGGAGTTGTAAATAGATTGCGAAATATTTGATGGGGTAACGTTAGGGGGGGAAATAAAGATACAGTTCAACTTGATTTGGCAATTTAAATGATTTTTTCACGTCTGTGGCATATTCTACAGATATTAACAGTCAATATGACCATCAACAAATCATTTTCACTGTGTATTTTTACTGAGAGCCGAGGGGAGTACGTTGATAAAGTAGGCGAGACTCCGAATCTCGACGAGCCGCGCAGAAGACGTGCGTTACGTGACGGACGTGCCTGATACGCACGTGCTGTGTGGGCTGGCTGCGTTGAAAAAGAAAAGCAAAGAGGGTCCGCGACGCGCACGCGCTGCTCGGGTCGCCGAGGTCGCCCGACAGGCTCCTCAAAACTAGCGTCCATTGTAGAAGTACCGCGAAAAGACGGCAAAGCATCATCTGGCTTCTGATTGGCCAAAAGACTCGAAACGGCGCCCATCACACACACACACACAAAAACACTTGTCGGATCTACAAAATTCACGTGAATTACATTTTGATTAAAAACGTGTAGTTGACAAGTAGCCTATGATATTTTCACGTGTTTGTGAGTATTTTGATGAATAAAGTAGGTGTTGTTTGCGTAGATATGCTGTAGCTTAAAAACCCGACGTGGGAAAGGTCTTCTTAAAAAGTGTAAACTCCAGCATGCACAGGGGGTGCGGCTGTACTCTGGGAGCACGCCACCAACTTCTCAGACTCAACCTTCAGCAACAAACATAATGCACAGAGAACATATGAGAAAATAAAACCTCAAATGTGGATCCTTAAGGACATACCAAGACAAATGAAACAAAAAACGCAGACCAGGAGGACAATATGCCTAAAGATTGTTACAAAAACACCACAAGCGACGTGTGAAAGTTAATTAACTAATTCGATCACAAACAAAAAAACAAACAAACACATGGCATATTTAAGTCCGTTACCTGACGCTTCTCGCCCTGTAAGACACCAATCGTCCTGAATATGTCGGCGAAGTTATCGGCGAGCAGGGCAGGCTGTAGCTCATTTTGCAGCGCATCTTTCCGTTTCTCCCAAGATTGTGTGATGTACGACCCAGCTGACTGTTAAAACACGGACCAGTCTTGTTTGAGTCGGAGCTGAGAGTTTCTTAAAACCACGCTCGGTCACGTGGGGAGAAAACAAGGGGGCGGAGTTCACCCTCTCCTCCCTTTTTCCAGACTTCTGTACAAGATACATTAATCACTGCCACTGTCTGCCAAAAAATTATACACTGCAACTTCAGGGTTACATTATTCAAAAGGCTAAAATTTTATTAACAAGGAAACCGTTTTGCATGTGCTGGTTGTCCCTGTTCTTTTGCGGAAGAGTAGAAACTGTTAAAACTCCCAAGTTTGCAGTAAGTGCAACCAAATGAGTTATGCAGTTGTTTCAAACTTCATCTCCACAACAGTTTTAAAGCACCAGAGGAGTTATTCTGTCAAAAGTGGTGCGGAAAAGCAACTTTAAGCAGTTAATTCTGTGTAGAAGACATCAAAAAGAAGTATGTAAAGCTGATGAAGATGGTTCATTTATTTTGTAGCTGTAGTGATAGAAACTCAAAGGCAAATGAGAATACTAAGTTTTAAATGGTCACATTGCCATTAAGTTAATACAACGTTTGTGCAGCTTTTTAAGAGTAATATTCACTTTCAAGGTATCTAAACAAAAAACAGCCTCTCAAAGCCTTTATCATCTTTATCAAAATTGTTACTATGAATGCCAGGAGACAAGAAACAAATATGACGATTGGATTGTTTCATTTCAAATATTTAAAAGATTTGGGGTTTTAACAAGGGAGTATATTCAAATTCAATGACATTCCTAACCTTGTAAATGGTTAAAATGATGCATTTACCCCTGATAATATCCGTGCAATGAAAAACCCTAGAGAGTCATGTTGAATCCACTGGGCGAGTTTATAATGCAACGTTCCACACGTACACAGTTTTCCTCCTCTATCTCTATCCTGGGGCAAAGCAAAGAGGGAAACATGTGAGGCAAAGTACGACAGCTCATTGTCCCACTCATTTGAATTGTCAAATTACAGAGCATCTGCATTTTGGATGTGATGTACAGCATTACAAGATCCACACAGTTGTGATGACAGCGGCGGGGGGGCGGGGCATTCCACCAGTAACTCTCTCCGTTGTGTGATCTAAAGGTCGATAAACAACACGAAGAGAAGAAATTCCTCCCTTTGAACCGAGCGTTTACACGTCTTGGACAATGAGAGAGAAGAATGTCAAGAGGCTTCGGCTGGAATGTGTTTTTATCAATAACAAAAATACAGGAGACATGCAGGTTGGATCAAATTAGATTTTCGAGATCTGGCCTGAAGGAGTTACAAGAAATGTTATGTGGGTGGGTGGGGTGGGCGCTCAACTCATTTGTTGCCATTCGGTGTCCAAGGAAAACAAAGCAAACTGTACATTTTATTCAAAGAGGAAGACACGTTGCGTTTTACATAAGGACCACTTGCGGTGTAAACCTCAACATGGGCCTTCCTTCCCTGCAGACTGCAGCAGCGCACACATGCACTCGCCCCCGCCCCCCCGTCCCAAACAAAGTCTCCAGGACCACGAGGCAACACATTCCAACTCCGGACACCTCCGGCCCCAAGGCCAGCGCCTCTAAACCCGAGACATCTGTGTCAGAGCCACCATCCTGCTGTGACAACACACAGTCAAGTTCTTTACTGAGGACCAGTTATCACAACAGTCCTGTAACCACAGGCTTTTGGTTTGATCCCGGATAAAGTGAGCTTTTATGCGTCGTCAGCATTTCTCCTAACTGCTCACACACACACACACACACACATTAAGGAAGCAGTGTCAGAGAAAGATGTAAACTGAACGTCTTGAATGTAAATATGACTGAGTGAGTCTGACTTTGTGTGAGGCCCTATGTGACAGGAGACCCACGCAGGAGCAAAGTGTGGTGTCCTCCATCTCTTTGGGTTCGTCACATGATGTTTTATAGCGTCTGAAAACCAATGTGTTCTCCGTTAGGGGCACAGATGCACCGGCACACGTACCCGTCGCAAAGCATACAAACGATCGCTGTGGGGGGAGGCAGCTGAATAAATTAGACCCCCTTCTGTGATAACCCCCCCCCCTCCCCCTCGGCAAGTGTATTTCAAAACAATAGCTGGAGGGTGGGGGCTGTAGCAACAGAGGAGTGTGGCTTTCACTGACGACTCACTGTTATTCTCTTCCAGATGCAGAGACCTGCTTTCAGAACCGCGTCGCTTGTTTTGTAAGATGCAGTTCGGATGCTGCGCCAGACGATGTCAGCAGAGGCTCCAATCAGATTTTCACTGACAAAACGTCAGTCTTTCCTAAATGATCACAATGAATTCATTTTCAACTAGAATCTTCAATTAGATCGGTTTCTTTTTACAAGCTGGCTCAAAATTGTTTCAAAATTCCACCTCATTATTTCTGATAATGACACAAAATTATTAGCCGGTCACCGGACTACTGTGATCATAGGCCTGACCCATGTATTCATTACCAGTTGTCGCTGTGTGTCTCTAGCAAGTCAAGCTTTTGATATCATCACTAAGTCACTCTGTAGTGTCAGCCAAATGCTATAAATGAACATGGAAATGTAACAAGTTTTGCAAAAAGGTTCAGAGAACTGAAAGTGGCTTCTCTGCCTGACTTACGGTCAAAACTGTATGACAATGCAACCAGTCAATGCCAGCCCCCTCAACACTCAACTAAGGATCACCCTCTCTGAAAACAGAGAGACCAGTATTTTTGCATGAGGGTGTTCTTTACAGGGAACTGTGAGCCCCTCATGCTTACCTATCTAGTTAGACAAATTAGATCATGTCAGTACAAAAAAAGGCTTTAAAAAACAAACATGGATGTCAGTTAGAGGAGTGACTAATTTATCTCTGTCAAGTGTCACTATTTTGCCTGAATATTTGTCTGGTTTATATATAAAGAGACTTTTCTAAAATAAATGAATCTAAAAATGTTTAGTCACTCCTCTGACATCCTGACATCCATGTTTGTTTTTAAAAGCCTTTTTTTGTGTGTGTGTGTATATATATATATATATATATATATATATATATATATATATATATATATAAAACATGTCATAAAATAATCAAAAGTGCTCATTATAACTTCCCACAGACCAAAGTGACCTAATCAAATTGCTTGTTTAATCCGACCAACAGAAAGATGTTCACTTTCTTATCGTGTGGTCAAAAAAAAAGCAACAAATCCTCACATGGAAGAAAATGTAACGAGCAAATGTTGTGGCATTACCTGAAAAATTACTGAATCGATGAATCCATTATGCCTGTCATGTTTCAAACTAATTACCTGAAACCTGAGAATTACAGGGGAGAAACAAGTGACAACACATGAGGAATACTTGGTATGTGGTGAATGCACACTTGAAATGACCTAACGGACGTCACGAAATGAAGAATCTACGGACTAACTGCGCCTTGCTAAGTGCTCATTTCACAGCGAAGCTTCAAACAATGGCGACAATTGCAGGATGTTGGAAGTATGTTAATATGTGCCTCTAAACATGGTGGCTTTTTCAGTTGCTGTATTGTTGGTGGACGTGTTGTCTACATAAAGGGTGGTCCATACTGACACAATGGAGACTAAACAAAATAATTGTCTGGAGATGGAAGTCTTATTTTTCCAGCACTAAATCAGAGTCATGAGTAGGTGTGTCTACTGCCACAGAGCTTCCTCTCAAACAGACCAAAGGGACTGTCCCACTCGCACCCTCGTCGGTTACGTAAACTCCAGACTTGTGCACAAACATGTCATTCTGCTTACGTCCCAATGTGACCTACTGAGAGCCCACAAGCATGTCGCCCCTTAAAACACAGACACCTCTAGCAGACGACTTGGTGGATGAACCGGACATCAGGGAGCATGAGAAGGAATCAAGGCCCTCAGGGGGCTTAATATTGGCAATGATAAGATTTAAATTCCTGAGACGGGATCATCGCCGTTAATTCAAACGAGTTATTTTTTTAGCCCATCTAGAGGCTTAAGTAACTACCAGCAGGGATGTTTGTTAATGGCTGCTGAGCCGCCCCTACAGCTCCTAAAGGAATGATAAAGAGGCACAGTGTAATGGGACCATCAAACTCCATATGCAAACACGGTGGGGGAAGCAGGACAGGGGTCCCCTGGCCTTAAATAATCACTGCCAAAACAGGGTTCAACTAAAACCAGATCTTCAGCATGCACCATGTGCCTCCATATCAAATTTCACTACTTTTTCCTTGAGTGATTTGGGCCTGTGCCACTTGTTTGGCTCAATGTGGACCAAGACCCCACTGGAATGCGTTTAAATTAATAGTGTCACACCAGACGCTTCAATGGGAAAAATCCTGGCCCCTCATACTTAACGAGCCTCTGTGCTCTGCACAGCATTTATCACGGGATCAAGGACTAAGCCTCATTTGGGCGTCATCCCTGAAGTGAAGGGGTCAGGGTCAGAGTCAGACTAATGTCATTAGGCATTATGCTGCAAAAACACTGGACCTGATACGTGTCTCAGCCATTGTCTTTCGCTCCGGCACTCCCGCCTTCTTCATCAACTATTCAGGTGCCTATGCGCCTATTAGTGCTGCATTTGATCCCCCGTCGTGTAAAGAGGAGACGCTAATGGCCAACAGTAGACGCCTATGTATGCAAGGTATCTCCCAGGTGGGAAAACCTTTAAAAGACAGAGTGTGAAGCAAGACGATGCAAAAAAAAGGCACGTGTGCTCAACAAACTTTTCAACAAAAAGGTCAAATGCCAGTAAAGTTTCCAAAGATAAAGTTGGCAGGATGCAAATGTTGTCCTCACAGTGACTCTGAGACACGATGTTGGTTATATAAGTGGTAAAAAACGTTCTCCGTCTATCAATTCCTCCTTTCATCTAAAAAGGCTCCTTAAGTTTGAGATCAGAGCTCTGAACCACGTCAAGTCACGTCACGTCACGTCCATCAAGGCTCTGCAGTTGGTGATCGCTGGAGGGGGAGGCCTCCTGTACAACCACTGAGTAATCCGTTCAAAATTATGTTCTTACTGTTGTGTGTGCTTCTAAAAAAAACAACAACCTTGGAATTGAGTTGAACTGAGCCCTCTGAGGATATGCTCCACAGTCTGTTAGTAATTACAAAGTATGTGTTTTTGTGTGTTTTTCATTTATATGAAGGAAAGGTGATTCCAATTGAGTTTATGCCAAAAAAAGGCGTATTTGGAGATAATCCACAAACAGATGCTGATATTTTCTAAAAGTACCATAATTCTATAACAGCAGGAGAAGCCAACAAAAGGAGTTCACTGGCACGGTTCTTTCCCATCAGCAAATCAAGAGTGAACCTGCAGCTTTCCCACGTTCAACGTTCCTCCTCATCCCAATAATGAAATGTTTGTTTCCGTGTCATAAACAGTGGCTGCATATGTGGGTCTGGATCAAATAACTCACTGGCTGAGAGTGGGGCCACTGATCAGGTGTGCTCAGTAGGAACATAAATCTGTCTTTTCTTTATTGTCCGTAATCATGAAGTTGATCATTGTGGACTGGGGGCAGTAAAAAGGGCTGCTGCTGGTTTACTTGGGACCAATCACAGCCTCACAATGACTCCGTTCAGCAAACCAAAAGTTTTTCTTGGAATGTTTACAAATGTAGACTGTAAGTTGTAATTTAGTTAGGCTAAAATAAATGAATCTCTCGCTTGTTGCAGGTGAAAGACAAGCTGTTGCCGAGCTGTGTGGGATCAAATAAGGGTCGATGAGATTTTGCGCTTTGGAAACCTGTGAAAAAACTCTACATGAGAAGTTTAAGATTGAATGTATGGAAAAATAAAATTTGTGCACAAATGATATCAACTAGAGTGACAATGTTAATCTTAATGAATCGATTGTTTGGTCTATAAATGCCCATCACGATTTCCAAAAGCCCAAGAGGACGTCTTTAAATGTCTTGTTTTGTCAGACCAACAGTCCAAAACCCAAATATATCCAGTTTGCTATAATAAAAGACTACTGCAACCAGAAATAAATTTCCTAGAGCTCTGCGTTTACAGCCCCACTTAGGGCCAAAAGTTGCACTTTTAATTTACTTGCACTTCCTGCTTTGAATTTGTACCCACATGTTCACAAAAGTAATCTTTTTTTGTGTAACCTCACTTTTCATCAAGTTCAATTAGACGATATGTTTCTCTACAAATCTTTAATACATACTCTCAAACTTGAATTTGTAAACTTGTCACAGGTTTAAAAAAAAAAAAAAAAGGATTGATACACAACCCCTGGTTTTGAAAAATGTTCTGAACATTATTTCACAAGCTCTTATATGAGCCCACAGGCAAGCGTGTCTTGATGAAATTGATGTGGGGGCAAACTGCTCAGCTGAGGTTTTACATATTTCACAAAGCAATCACTCTCAGGAATGCTCCTTTATGCCCTCAAACTGTTTACGTGCAATCCCCCCTTTACTTCAAACAAGTCCGACCTTGCAGGAGAGCAGGCTCGGGACAAAGGGAGGTGAAATGGGGCGTCTCCCTCGGGTTTACCTGCGGTTAGTTGAAAAGTTGTTGAACTAAAAACTGCACTGTTAGTCCCAGAGCTCAAGGGCAAACATGAGCAGGATGGTGATCAAACAGCAGCGCCGGATCTTTTGCCAGCCACGACACTACACTACTTTCTCACCTGCCACTGTTGTTAGCATCCACATCTCGGTTACATCTGTTATATTCCACTAACCGTCTTTGTTTTACGTGCCAACAGCTGTAACAAATCATGGGAGCGTAGATGAACTACCATACTCGCATGCAATAGGACTGCCTCTTCCTCACTGGCTGCTGCATCCCAATCACTTAACACTGCTACACTACTGCACATACATTTACCTGCAGTATTTATACTCTAAAATACATATGTCTGTACTGTACATATCTGACCTATAGTGTATATTGCATTCATATCCAGCTGTTGATTGTGTATACAATATCCACTACTAGTACTCATATCTACTTCTGACTGACTGTATATACTGTATTACCTCTATACAGGACTGCTTTTTGCACCTCTGGTTACATGCTACACTGCATTTTGTTGTCTCAGTACATGTACTCTGTGCAATGACAATCAAGATGAATCTAACTGAATCTCATTGATCACAACTGTGAAAAACCAAACGGAAACAAAAACAGACTTGTCTCAACATAAACCACAATGACACTGTAAAACAGATTTAACATACATTAGCATCAGTTCCCTTAGAGCAGTGTTTTTGAAAAATATTTGATTCAAACGCAGCCAGATATAAAATCTGATGGATCCTCTAGCTACAAACATTACTGCACTGTCCCAACTGTGCTCAATTTTTGCTTATTAAGAAAAAGTCTAAATTAAAAACTACTCAAATGTTCCTGCGAATGCCTTAGTACCCCCCAAAGAGTCCTTGTGTCCTTAGACCCAAATTGGGAATGGTTGCCTTTGAGTTCTTTGATCAGAAATGATCATATAATTTCAAGAGTTGACAAGCCAACCACATGTTCAACATAAATGGACTTAAAAAAGGAAAAATGTGCTTGCCACCTTAACTCCAAATTTTGTTTGCTGCTGTTTGTTGGCAGCCAACTAAATATCCATGGCACAAAGTCAAGATCTGAAAGCCTCCATGAGCCATCACATGGGAACAAAAAGTGCCAGTGACTAATGCAAACCTCATCAACCACGGCCATGTTTACTTCCAAGTCAAAAACAACTGGTTCATCACACTATAAGTCCTGACGTTGCTCGACAGGTACTTGCATGTTTGAGAATCATTAACAATCCATTCATAATGCAGCCTGACCACTGTGAGATTAAGAACCGTTAAATAAGGTATTCCCTTCACTCCACAACACAGTATGTTATGTAACATAAGCAAACCCCAGAAATCTAATATGTAGTTATGCAAATGAAAATGCCCAAATATTAGTGCACTCTATTTGATAGCAAACGGATGTGAAGGCCACAAAGACTGACAGGATTTAAGAAGAAAGAAATTAACAATTTCAGTTATTCAAAACTCAAAACGCCAAATGGCTAGTATATCTGCACAAAATGCATTTGTAGGGGCTAAAAATGGCACACAAATGCCCCATTTCAGTGATTCCTTTTTCATAGTTGGCAGATTTGCTAATGTTCTCTGAAATCGGTGCAGCAACACAAGGATACACCAAAGGGGACCCTGTTGGTTAATATTGCTTATTAAATCAAATTTCATTTTGCAGCTGCATTTTCTCAGTATCGTTATCTTTGCATAGCAGTGAATGTCAGTCTGTCTGCATAACACCTTTTAATTAAAGGTTATAAGGGAATTTTGAGTTATATTTCCTTTGTACAACTGTTTTTCCCAATCAACTGTCAAGTCTGTAGAAATAAGGAAAATGCCCACCATAATTCCCTAAAGCCATTTTTAAAACAGCATTTTTTTGTCCAACCAGCAGTCCAAAAACTATGTAATTCAATTTACAGTGATCAGTGAACAAAGAAAAGCAACAAATCCTTACTTGATTTAGCAGATAACATTATTTAGCAGATAATTATTTTGTACCAAGAGGTTAGTAACTCGTGCAGCTCGAGCTCTGTTGTTTATTTCTTTGGTTCTTAAAAGAGGATTATTAATTTCAAAGTAAACGACTCCAAGTCAGTAATCCTCAGCTTCTCATCTGAGCATACTGAACAGACTTTAGAGAACATGAAATAATATAACACAACCTCCGTCATGCTACCTCAGTGTGATCTGCTATTTGCAGCACTAAAACCCCCTGGCACTGTGCTGCAGACTTCGCAAAGGCAAGATAAACCTGATCACCGGATCCTCGTGACTGGCAGAATGTGGACACTCAAAGTGTCACAAAACGCAACTGGACGCTTCCTCCAGTGTCATGCTTTCTCCATGCATTACACACCCGCAGCTGCTGAAATGTCCAGCTTGACAAGTCATTTCATTCAGTAGTTGGTCTCCTAATAACACGTTTCCTTCAACAGGGGGAAAAGGTCTGCCAATAGAGTGAAATAACAATTTATTCATGTACGTTTTTGAATGCAACAATGAAGTTGCTGAGAAAGAGAAATTGTCGGCCAATACCTACAATCTTCATGTGATCATTTTTCAGTACACTCAGAATTTTTGTGTCTAGCATTTCATCCTAGTAACATCATAAATGTCCATTTAAAAATAATGACACTTACTGTTTTTACTTACTAAATCTCTCCACTTAAAGAAATTATCAAATCAAACATCCAAAGGGAGTGAGTGTAAAAAATGCATATAGTCGGTCTTAATAGAGGTCAGGTGGGAACCTTGATGACATCAGAGTTTAACTTGCAAATGATGCAAGTACAATGAAGGTGTCATATGTTCTAAGAACTCAACACAAATTGGACTCCTCTTGAAATTGACGACAGCATCTCACCTTGTTAACAGCTATTGACGTGTTTTCAGAAACTCCATAAATAGCTTGAGGACTCAAAATGGACATTTTCTTGGAAGGTGCGGTTTAAGGGGTGCAGGGTCTGGTTTAGTCAGCCAGGCCAGGCCACACACGTACACACACGAGTAAACACACCCAAGCTCGTACCTATCGTTGACAAGCTTTGACCCTCGTAATCTGCTAGGTCGGAAAGCCTGGTAGAAAGCAGTGGACGGGTTCCTGCATTTTAATGGGGGAGGAAACAGAGACAGGAGAAACATGAGTAAAGGAAGGGAAACAGGTCCGCTGGGAGAAAAAGATGTGCTTTGAGAGAGAGAGAGAGAGGGAGGGAGGGAGAGGGAGAATGGGAATCAGAGTATGGGAAGAACCTTAACCACATTGAGAGGTCGAGAGGAAATGATACAATCCAGACTGTCCAGCTCTTGTCAGAAATGACACGATGAAGCAACACCAAGCGCATAGGACTAAGTACTAAAACCCCTTCATACAGCGTCTCTGACTTGCATTACTGAAAAACGCTTGAAGTGTTCTCAATATCAGTTTCAATCACCGTCCATCTTCGTTCCTTGTACCTTTCGTGGATTTTGTGATGATGTTCATCTCCAGTAAACAATGTCAAAAGGTCACCACCAATCACTGACCATCTGGACACAAGGTTCATTTCGTCGCCTCCCGTCAGATATTAGCGCTCATGAATTTACTTCAACTCCACAACTAACCTGCCAGAGCGATTTGTAGAGTCGAAAGTGAACATCAGACAGGGGAAGTTTACCTGACACAGCAGCTGAGGGTAGATACAATTACGAACCAAATAAAATATTTATCAGCATTCAGGTAATTGCTAGCACAGGATGTTAATGATACACCAAGTTCATAATATAACCTGACGACAAATCTCAGTCTCAGATGTTCGATTCAGAAACAGTCCAACAAGCTTGACTACAAACACACAGGCCGATTCTTTCCTTTGGGTTACTGCCTGATTTTAATACCCCGCTTTGGCTGACATTTCAGCTCCTTTCAGGACTTTCATTTCAACTTTTGATTCAATTTCCCCCCATGCAAGTTAAACTTCTTACAGCTCTTCCATTTCAACTGCAAATTAACTTTTCAGTAATTGTAATTTGATTATCTCTTGTACTACAACTTCAAATGTTTAAACAAAAAAAGAAATTCAAAACCAAGCACACATATTTTGTTCATATAACTGAGCCTTTTCTAGTTTGATCTAGAAAGGCACTGTAATCTGTAAATGTTAACAGTTTTAGTGCCTTTAGGTACCATGACTGCATACATTTTTAGCATGTTTGACCACATGCATTTTGAGGCCTTAAAGATTTGTTTTCACTTGTGAGGTTTGCTCTACAATAACCTGCATTTACTGCTTTGGAATTCAAGTCAAAGCTTTTTCTTAAACTGCTAAGCAATGTGCTACGGTGCAATTTAAGAAATGTGATATTTAAAACCAAAACAACCTTTGGGTAACACTGATGGCCACAAAAAAACAAACAAATAGGGAAACAAGGTGAATTAACAGTTTAGGAACAAGTGCATGCTCCGGCTGGGTTCAAGTTTATGTCAGTTACCATTCTGTCTGCACCCTGAAAGTAAAACTTTCAATGAGAGGCGTGTCCTACAATAAAAGCAGGGGTGGTCTACAAAATCGCAAAGTGGACAGTTCCACTATATACGAGACCCTGGAGGACAGAAAAACAAAAGCAGGCGGGAGAAAGGAATTCACTTACAAAACTAGAAAAGCCGGATAAACCATCCACTACTGGATTGGTGACCTGACAAGAGTGATTTACAACAGAGTTTCCATATCTGAGCCCATGACAGATTTATCTCCGCCACACCCCGCAAACAGCAGCTCAGGACCTTCGAGTTTCCTCATGCACTGGTGAGGCATTTAGACGCTGCAAGTTTAAAGAGCTCACAAACAACATACTTCAACTCAGCAGCTGTGAGCTCACCTCTCTGAACGAGCCAAAATACCTGATTTTATTAGGACAAGGGAGATTATGTATGCATGACAAGCTCATCAGGCGGAGAGGTGACACGGGTAGTGAAAAGCAGCAACGTCAGAATCGAGGAAGTAGAGATTGTTAAGGAAAAGTCAAGGAAAATCGGGAGGCGTGACGTGTCACCTCACCTGAACCCCATTCAGCAAGCGTACCCTCTGCAGCAGAAATTGTAGGACTGAACACCTTCTCTACACCGGCAACAGAGCAAACGCAGCATAATTTGACAGTACCTACAGCTCAATACGCAATCATGAAGTTAACGCCATACGCATATGCCTGGTGTGGACGGGGTGAAAGTTTGACTGAGAATACAAAAACTGATCCGATTAATAAATTAAAAAACCATTAATGGCACACAAACCTATCATACAGATGATGAACAACACCATTATAAAGTCTTATATAGCTATAGCTAGATATATAGCTCAATTAATCAACAGACAGAAAATTAATCAGCAACTATAATTGATTTTGTTTCATTTCTTTTGATGAAACTTTTGCCGGTTCACGCTTTTCCAATGTGAATATCAGACACTTTTCTTTGTCATATATAATAGTAAACTGAAAATCTTTGGGTTTTGTACTGTTGGTCGGACAAGATATTTTTGGTTCTGGCAATATACTAGACATTTGTCACTGTCTTCATCCTCATAAATCAGTTCCTTGATTACGATCAGCAGATTCGTCTTTACACAGCGCCATGTACATTCTGGTATGTTACAACCGTAACAAATTTGGCCTAGTTGAGCTGTTGGAACTAGCATCGTAGCTGGAAGCAAATATTTAAAGGGACAGTCAAATTAGCTCCTTAGTATGTGAAAAGATAAAAGGGCAAAAATGTTGTTAGGTAGGTTTTTAAATTCATACGTGTGGCTTCTTATCAGGTTTAACCTCAGACCCAAGTGATTTATATATATATATACCAGAAAACGTAATCTGAACTAACGTGCACCAGGCATTCCTTTAGGAGGCACTTATATTGCAAAATGACTGATGTGCACGTCACTGCACTTGACCTCCCTCGAGGGGAGTTTCTGTGGATTTAGATTTAGAATTTAGAAAACCCCGATGTGCCTCCAAGCTGAAGCCACTGCTTGTCTACTGTTCGCACGACTCCATAAAGCGCATCAAAATCCAAGTGATGTTTAGGTGAGTGTTTAAGGTAATATCTGATCCCATCAAATACTTTGGGAGGTGAATATCTTTTATTCTGGAAAGATGTCATTGCAGTTAAAGACAGAGTTCCTGCAACCGAGCACAAACACTGCATATGGAAGGTGACATGAGATATTTTATGGATTAAAAGGAATTTAAAAAAAAAAGTGCTATAGTATGTTACAAACACAGTAAACACCCTTCCAAAAACTGGGTCTCACATTTGGACAAGTTGCCTAAAGCAAAGTCACTGTACTATCAGAGCTCCCTTGTCTCCGGATGTGTGATTGACATGGGATTTAGCAGGCAGAACTTCTGTCAACACGGAAGCTTTGTCAACGTCACAAGCCTTTATCACACATAAAAGGCAAGAGATCAACTCAGTCCAAACATATAGTACCCAAGGTTTAGGATGTTACATAATTTGACTGATGACAATGTTTTCAGAACAAAAAATGATCTATGACATGTGATATAACTACAATGACGCCACCATAACGCTCTGATGAGGTTCCAAGTCCCTGCTGCAGAATAGGAACTTATAAAAACAAGTGTGATCATAAAAACCACCACACCCTGACAGATTAACAATCATGGCACAACATACACAATATGAAGAATAGAGACTCAAGTGGGATTTTGCCTGTAAACCCCATTCAATCCGTAAGCTGCCTCAGAAAAGGCTGCTGTGTGGGCCTGAATGAACACATGCTCCCTCAGGTCACTCGAGGAAAGCTGCTGCCTTTAATGGAAGGCAGAAAAATTCAATTTCCTCCCTTTTAAATTACTTAAAAACAAGGGGTCTATAGTCCATAGAATCAAAAAAACATATAGAGAGGCAGTATGACACGACTGAACATGTTGAAAACACAGGGTTTTGAACTGTGGGTAGTTTTCCTGAAGTTGTTTTTCCTGCAACAGACTCTTTGATGTTGCTGAACAGAGCCGAGCAGATTTTAGCCCGTCACACATGTGACCGTGTACATCTTTATCTTCATGGGATGCATACAAAAGTTCTCTCCCTGCTCGTATCACTCAAATCTAATTTGCAGAGTTGTTTTGACTGCAGCCCGGTGCAGGGGGAGGCTGAAGAAAGTGGACAGACGGATGAGACGTGACCCAGCAGTCGGAGGAGTTCGTCTCATAATGCTGTGATTGGGAGATGATCGTGGGAGAGAGGGGGAAAGGCTCAATGGCAAACAGGGACGTGACCCTTTGCATGGGGCCAAGCCTGCAGCCCAAGTCAGGCAAAGATCCAGCTGTGCAGCTAACCACCACAGACAACCCACTCTCCAACAAACCCCTGTTCTCTGTCCTACAGAGAGTATTAATGACTCTGCCTCAGTAAATAAGATAACAGCTCAAGCTTTAGCAATGTTAAAGGCAGGCTTGAACACCTCAGCAAGGACCAGCAAACATTTAAAGTCAGTGAAAGATGAGTGAAAATATGTCACACTGATACGAGCACTCTTGTAAGCAGAGGGTGTTAATTTCTGCTTGGGTTACACATAATTGTTACCATGAGTACCGACAAGTCAGTATGATTCAGGATCGGGGATGGCTCGTTCAGCTGGGTGGCAGCTGATAGCATGTGCCCGGAGCTACAAAGCCACCCCATCTGTTCAATTTCACTTAGCGGGGCTCAAGTTCATTGACTCAGCCGGTTAAATAAAGTGTAGAATTGGTTCCTGGAGCGTGATGCTGGCCAAGTGAACTCTGCCGTACTTGCCCTGGGGTCCGTTTCTGTCTCGGCTTGTCAGCTGCTGTGTAACAACACTGGCGTGTCACTCTCTAGTGACTCTGGGGTTGAGCGGGCAGGCCGGGCAACTGGGGAGCACAGATCTGACAAGAAGTATGCCATGGATGTATGAAGCAGTACACCAATCAGGACAAACTGAAGCGATTTAACAGGTATACATATATAACAGTATGCTATTTAGAATACACTAACACTACGGTGTATGACATAGCCTTGCATTTTTCTGATGGTTGGCCTACGGGTGAGAATGAGTCGGTTTCTTGGCAGGGACATTTTCTATACAACATTAAAATATCACCACGCACACACACACACACTCCTTCAGTCAACATAATACGTGGTCTCAGAAGGAGCCATACTTCAAACCATGGAAGCGTTATTGCAACTGTTCGATAACATACTCTGGCTTGGATCCAAGGTCCCAAGATCCAAGGTGTTGTATTACTGGTTGCCTGGACATTCATATCTCTGTGCAGACACAAACCACTAGCAGATTAGTGTGACAAATCACAACCAACTTCTTTTACATACCGTACACTGGGTGTGTGCTGTGAGCATTACATTAACTGCCCTATGGTAAACCTTCCTTGATCTAAAGCTCGCTATAGTACAGGAAGTGTACAGCGCCGCAATTCCTTTTACAGGTCTTTGTAAAGGAGAAAGGAATAACGCAGAATGTAGATGCTGGATGTAGTACAATGTGTATTACTCCTTTCTAGATATAATCCTTAATAAACTGTAAATGTTGGAAAAATACAAACTAATTTAAGGGCACAGAAATGCTTCTTAATCATGGACAATGTGGTTTGATCTTTTACTTCATTAACAATACTAAAATATGAAAAAGTAAAAGAAAATGTAAATTATAAATGCAAAATGTATCAAAAGTAAAAGTATTTATTAGTCTTTCTGATGGATGGTCCCACTGGGAGCTAACTTCACCTGTTTCCATTCTGTCTCTTCTTCTACAAAAGCCTTTCGAAAGGTTTGAGTTAGAATAGCTTGCAAGAGTAGAAACATAATCACACAAATGGTAACTGATTTCTGGGGTTTTAGGACTCATTCCTGCACCACTATTGGTTGTACGTGTTCCATCAGCTCGAGCACAGTGGAGGGGGTAGAACTAATTTCTGCTGACCATCCTATCAAATATCACATTTTCCACAAGACGTATATATAAGTTTTTAGTTGCTTTGTCGGCCTCTCACACCCACGAAATGAACATTCCAAGCATTGTCGCACTGTCCAACATGTTTGTTGCGATCCCAGTGATAAAATGCCAATGGACTGCCTTCCTGGTTACAGCTGCTGTGTGTCTGCCGAGACGCATTCATTGACCGCATAGGAAGTCATAGCAGAATATTTTCCATTATTTGGTGCAGCTAGATATGTAGGCTGACCTCATTCAAGGCGAGAGCCCAAAGTGGCAAAGCAACGCCGGTGGTGAAATGTAACCAAGTACATTTACTCAAGTACGGCACTACAATTTGAAGGTACTTGTATTTTACATGAGTACGAGTAAGCCAATATTGTTTTTTTACTTCACTACATTTATTTGACAACATAAGCAACTTGTAACTTTGCAGATTCAGATTATTATTACAAAATATAAATCAACAAATACAGTTTGATGTATTTTAAAAAGAATTAAGTTAACTGACAGTGTATCAAGTCAAATATATAAAATTAGCCCCTACCTTTATCAGCTGTAACATTAGTGATTCTTAGACATTATTGCATAACTAATAATAATCCAGTGATATAACACATTGTTCTGAAATGGGACAATCTGCATAATGACTACTTTTACTTTTGGTACTTAAAGTATATTTTGATGCCAATACTTTTTTTATGATTTTAAATGCAGGACTTACTTACATTGTGCTCTTACTACTTCTAATTCAGTAAAAGATCTGAGTACTTCTTCCACCACTGAGCAGCGCAGAGGCGGCCTAAGAAGACTAAATGTACAAATCAAAGACATGGTTGATAAATATTAACGACACACGCAAGGATTTTTGGGGAGAAACGATAAATATTAATGAAAGTGGGTTTTTTAAAAATAACTGCAGTGTTTTAAGTGCTGTGCTTCAGTTAACACGTGTTACTTTCCACCTGTGTTTCTATTTCACAGTTGTGAGACAGATAAAGAACGTGGGTGAAATGTTTTAACATGTTAAACTTAGAGGCTGACACAGATGAAGAATACAGAGACATGACGGTGTGAAAGTTCAGAATGAACCCGTCATCACACCCCACCATAGTGCTAACCAGGAGGTCAACATGGCTGCTGCTGGTCAGCCGCTTCTTAGAAAGGCTTAACATTTCTTTAAAAAAGACTGGCAATGTTAAAAAAAGCCAATTAAAAAGCTTCAAGAGGATATAAGACCTCCGTTTATGACAACAGCAACTTGAGTTTGAGAAATCCAATGAACAGAGTCTGATTCACAACAGCATGATGCAATAGGGTCACACACACACAAAGTTATTTATTGGAAGCCAGGAGATAAATTACATTATCTTGGCCTCACTGGGTGAAAAAGAGGACAAGATTGGGCACTTATAACAAATACAACCTGATGCAGTGATAAGCCAAGGTACCATCTGTTCAACACAGCGGTTTCGAATGAGTGAATAAACCGTTATCAGCCTACCCAGCCACAATGACACGCGTCCGTTTCCTTGCAAAAGCCTGCTCATTGAGAGGGGGGGGGGGGGGGGGTGAAAAGAAAATGTTTCACTGCTGACGAGAGGAGAAGCTCTAGAAAAGAAAAGGAACACAACAGAGGAAGCGTTTGACAGAATACGAAAGCAGACATCAAAGCAAAGCAGGAAACCTCGGTTCTTACAAAACCTGCGCCTTTCTCAGCTGAAGAAACAAAAAAGCACCCTGAAGAATTTGCATTGCCTGCATGGATGTTCGATTCAACTTGCAGAACAGGTATGACCTTAGTTGGTCTTTAAGAGTAGGTTGTGCTCATGTCGTACTCATTCGAGAGTGAATCTACTGCTGAACCTACACAACCGGACAAGATTGAGTGATTTAGGAAGTCACAATGGAAATCCTGTAAAAATAATAAATCAAAATAATAATTGCAAGATTAATCAACAATGAAAATATTTATATATTATTCATTACTGGAACAAAATTTGCCAATTTTACATCTTAGTCCAATATATTGACTATTTTCTGCTCCATCAGGCATTAGTAGTCATTACTACTACTACTACAATTAGTTTAATGAGCTAAACTTTTTTAAAGACTTACGTTATCAGGGCAACCTCTGTCCACCTGAGAGCAATGAAGTTTCTTTTTTAACACTAAATTGTCCTGTACGGTGTATATCTTGGTCACAATTCTCTAATGATCATATATCGTTACTAAATAAATGTTCATTTATGGTAATGGTATTCTAAAACAGGCCAGGCCAAATCTGCAGATGTTTTGGACAGACTGGGGAAAAAAAATAAAATAAAACACAGGTAGTGATTGGTAAATGAAAAAGACTAAAAATAAAAAAAGCTCCCTGACCCTGGAGATGCTGAGAAGAAGCCAAACACGAGCCCCCTCTAAAATCTCTAATTCACTCTTTCTTCAACTTGGAGCCTCACTTCAACTCTCTCAGCCAATCCCACAATCATACCACAAAACACACACACACACACACACACACACAAACACACAGTACTAGAGAACAGATGAACAGTCACAGGCACCAGTGAGGCAGATCAGTCGACGACACCCATTGAAAGCAAGCAAGAGCACAGAGAGAGGATGGATGACTCAAATGCAGCTGCCTGCCATGCTTTCCACACATCCTCATTACTCACTATTCAGACATCTCGGGCTCCGGGGGGCCTTAAGCACTGAAACCCTGTTGTTCAGCCCTCGCTTCGCACTCTGGGAGACTGAATGGCTGCCACACACAGCTCCACATTTTCAACAGCAACTGGTCTGCTTATGTAGAGCTGAAGACATTTATATCCCACAGACTTCCAGTCAAATCCTCTCATACATGCCTACTAAGCCCTGATCTGTCGTCAGCTTTAATGGATTTATGTATTCTTGCTTATGATTAGCATAATCATTACGACAAATCAGACAGACAACAAGAAAGAAAAACTCTGAGATGTGGCCAATTCTGCCCAGCGGTTGTCCAAAAAGTGTATCTGACACTTGCAAAGAAACGGTCCCATAATTAGACTTTGAACTTTTCTCTTTCAGTTCCTCAATTTTTAATCTGAATATCTGACTTTACTGTAAGCCAAGAGGTTAAGAGACAATAAAATATGCTACGGAAATATGCTAGATGACTTCTGAGGAAATTCCAAAGCATAGACTGTATATAAAGATGGATAACAAGCCTCCACTTCCGCGCATTGTAAAATAAAAATGTAGCCAAAAGCTGCCATCTTGCACTGGTCATGTCATTTGGAGCCAGTCTTCGCTGAAGTGATCTGCAGTGGAGGTATCGAGTTCCCGAACACATTCTGTTGAGAGCGCAGCTGAGGTTAGCATACTTGGCTCCACGTTTGGTGTCATAATACATCTGTAATACGGCAAAATACTAATCACAATTTCCTAAACACCATAGTAATGTCTTCAGATAACTTGATTTTTTCTGGCCAACAGCCCAAATCTAAAGATTTTTAGTTTACGATCACATATGATGGGGAAAAGCAGCCAAACCTTACATCAGAGAAGCTGGAAGAGAATGTTAGCCATGTTTTGCTCTTCTTTTTGATTTGGTGCTGGTCAGCAGGTGTCATTGATTGTTATCGTGGAAACAAGGCTCTTCTGGGGCTAGCATGGCTAACATTTTAGGTCTTTATTTTTGTGAAACTTTTGAACTTCCATTAGACTAAATTAAGAGTAAAACAAACACTGGCTACAGAACAGTCTAAAATATCTCTGTGCAGTTATCATTACTTTATGGAAATTTGGCACGTCTAGCTTCTAAAAACACATTTTTTTTTTTTTAAACCACACAGATGGAGCCAATGTGTAAAGTAAAGCTACGTTAACTTTGCCCATTTTTGGTTCATATATTCTCGACCAATTAAATTCTCTATGGCCAGTGTTATACTCCAGAGCGGACATGTTTGTGTGCGGTCGCGGAGCATTTCAAATTATACTTGTTTTTAGAGCCCGCTCGGCAGACGTGTTCCACACATGCGCAGTAGATCGGCGTTTACACAAACAACTAATCAAACATGACGACACTCATGCAAGAAGAAGAGCTGCTTTGTCTGTTGTACCGAGCGCAAAAAGAGAAAAAAAGAAAAGCTAGAAAGTGTGGTGTATGGCCACTCAACGGCGTGTTTTCCCACGCATGCGCAGTTGATGCTCTTGGTTGCGGATGACTCCGTAGCCGTAGCGGACCGCTCTGATGACGCAAATGACGCAGTGCGCACACTAGCGGACGGCTGCGGACGCGGAAAGTATAACTGTTAATTGTTGACATCCCTGGCTGAAGTTGCAACACACTCACTGGAGCATTACACAATCCCTCAGCTCAACGTAGCCCCCCTTACTCCATGTAGAAAGTACAGACTGGTAACTAGGACCTGTCAACAGGTTCTCTTTTTGGACAGAGGGCTTTTTTTGAAATGAGTCGGTGCATACTTAACATGCTGTAACCGCTCGAAGGAGGGCGTCCAACCAGTTATGTATTGAGACCATTTTGGAAAAGACAAACAAACACTGACAGTTTGCACACATTGTCCTCATTCCTGAAACAGCCAGCAACATATTCTGCGGCTGATTCAGTGACCTTACTTCCAGCACAAACTGAGTTAGTTATGGTAGGCCGCCAGGAGCGTGGTTGTTTACTTGCTTTGGCAGGTCCACTCTAATTGGAAGTGATCCCCTGACCACATCTTGCTGAGATAACAGGGCGGCTCCCGCTATGCTAACTTATTCAACCACTTTGGCTCACACCGCTGGCCTCTTGAAATGTATAAAAAGGGAAAAAATATAATAAACTTGACATGTTTTAAAATCAAACAATTCTCTCGAAACATAAAACAAGGACATCATTTTTTGTGCAGTAAGGGAGCACTGTCTTTGGAAACAGGGCCAAAGGAGTTGAAGACCATTAATGAGCACTATGGGGGTAGTTCCAGGAAACATCATTAAAAGCCAACTCTGGTCCGTTATTATGCTTGCAAAAAAAAAAAAAATGCTGGTGATTGCTCAACACCAAAACTTTCACCACATAAGAGAAGAGAGGTCTGAACTGAGGCTTCACCCTCAAATAATGAAAATAGAATAGACAGCGATGTGAACGGGAAGTGAAAAATTGCATCAGCAGTTTAGGAACGGAGGGGGGGCGTGTGTGTGTGTTAACAGGTCAGTTAGGGATCGACGAAAAACAAGAGCCAGACAGAACAGCCACATTAGAGGGAGACTGACAGGAGACAGGGCCAGGGGTCCAGCCCCAAAACAGAGCTGGTGCAGACCCGTCTGTTCAGGCTGCAGCCTGGGACGTCCCACAATCACAGCCATTCAGGGCTCCTGGAATGTGTCCCC
Source organism: Nannoperca obscura (assembly GCA_036024295.1). NCBI lineage: Eukaryota > Metazoa > Chordata > Actinopteri > Centrarchiformes > Percichthyidae > Nannoperca > Nannoperca obscura. Next base: position 3,618 of record JAVQJL010025955.1, on the reverse strand, counting down.
TGGAAGTTCAGGCAGGTCAGCTATCTGTGGAAAATAAGCTGCTCCCTTGTCTCCAGGCACAGCGGCAACCAAACTACAACCCCCAACACACACACACACACACATGCCCCATCCCAAACAGGACTCTCCATCCCACCCTGTCCTCACTCCCTCCCCCTTTGTGTTAAACTGTCAAAATGCCAAGAGGTAAAATGGAGGGAGGCTCTTCTAATAAAATAAAGTCCCCTGTTATATCTATGTAACAAAGAGCTTTTCCCCCTACGTTCATATAAAACCTTAATATGTTTCTTGGAATAAAATATGAGTCAATACCAACACAGTCTTTACTCTAGGCATGTAAAACAAGTGCCTCTGACTCTGTTCCTCTCCCCAGCATTCAACACTAATGCTTGTCCAATTGAACAAATGACACACCGCAAGTGTCTCTTCTTCACTTGTTCAGAAAACAAAGGTAAACATGAATTAATTAATGATGGGCAATGGTGTGACCGTCTGCTTAAGAGAGGTGGGCAAGTGGAAAAAGTGCAACAGAACAATTGATCATTGAAGGAATTCAACAAAACACATTCGCTCTTAATTGCTTTGTGTCTGTATTTGCCTCAGGTTTAGGGCTAGACAATGACATCAAAAACAAATGTCACAATATTATCCATTAAGTCGGAGATCACATGTAAATGATATTGTCAATACATGCCTCCCTGCTCTACCGCAGAATACACATACATGTGCATAGAAAACAAGGATTACTTGGAGCAAAATCCATAGAAAGTTTCCTCTATATATACATTAGAGTCTTTCACAGCTTTATCAGCTCAAATGACAAGTGAAACAATATTGTTCTGACACAGAGTCAGCTGAGTGTCATTAAGAGCTAACCATCTAGATACCTGCTAAGCCGCTCTTAAGCCTCAAGTCAATCCAGCGTTAATGTATATTAGCAGGCGGCGGCTTTAAAGACTCAAACGGTTGTGCCATTTGTTCCTATGAACGCCAACAAAATAACTCTCCACCAGTGGAACCCCTGTTTTTCCAACTGCAGGAGCGACTGCACTCACCCCGGTTGAAGGGGGAAAACTCACAATGTCCAAGTTGAACTCTCGCTCACTTTGCAGCTGACCTTTTATAAAGCTTCCAATCAGATTACAACTTGATGTAACATTCATTGTGTGTGAAGAGAAATTAATCTGTTGAGTATTTGAGTTTCCGGCGATGTGTGGTGACATCATATGTCAGCTTTCAGATTAGTCGAGTAGGAAAGATTTGGCAGCTGGTTTACTTTCCTTTTGTTGGCCCACGTTTATCGGGCTTGTTTATTGCTAGGAGCGGCAGTCTTTTAATCTGGCGTAAACAAACCTAGGTTTATAAAACCATATATTGTACCATACAGACTGGGAACAATAACCTTTACCCAGGCTCTATTTCATACTCTTGAACTGTGTAGCTCTCAAGTGTGAATGTGTATATATGCACAAAGATGAGGCCTGGTAACTTTAAAGAAGACTGCAGGTGCAGACCTACTTATGGTCATTCAAATTACCATCTCATCACCCACGTGAGATACCCACTTGCTACACCATTGCTACCATTTTTTAGCCCTGGAAAAAACGGTTTTCCACCAAATGACAATGTCAGGCTGCTGTGGAGAGTGAGGGAGTGTGCAGGCCTCCAGCACACACACGTCAGATAGCAGAGAAATGAAAGCAAGACCGCATAGTACAAGGTGACTCTTGCTACCATACAAATTAATCCAGGAAATCGTCACTGTTACGTAATTATGATTATCAAGCGCACCATGTCACCAACGTCCTCCCATGTTACACAGGGTTTTTACTACTTTGCCAGAGCTCACGACAACACTTCAAATAGCAGACGGTGCTCGGTGCGATTTCCATTGATCAAAAGAACAACATGACTCAACATGTAAAGCATACATTACATATGCCTCCTATGACTCGTAATATATCATCAATCTTTCCAGCAACGACACATGAAATGAAAGCGAACAGATTAGGCATTTGGAATATACACAATTAATCAATGATGCATTATTCTGCCACGTTATCGATCAGTTTAATCAATTTGATTATAATGCGTTATTGTGCTCCTCTCCTTTGGATTAAACGTGTATACAGTAAACTGTGTACCAGACTTTACTTCAGACTGTGTTTCTCTCCATTGTACAATTAAGCTGCAACTGTCCGTCTGCTTGAGAAAATGTAACCAATTATGGATTAACAATTAACATTCCTAATTTGAGACAGTAGAGGAGACGAGGGGAGGGGAGGGTGATCTGTCCTGGGAAGAAGTAATTGAGTTAAAGGCCAAGTGCTCCTATTGAAGGAAAGACATTTGTCCCAGGGGCAGCTTCATCACTTTATTTGGCAGAGATGCAGCATGCTGAGCTGAGATGATAACCATTCCACACTGAGGGGAAATCATTCTAATCTCACGACTCCACCCCCACAATGCTTTGTTCCACTTTTGTGATGCACTCTAATTCAAAACAGAACCAAACAATGAAACTCAGAGCCGATTCCTCAACGAGGCTGAGCTCATGCACAGAACAATGCACCTCTGACAAGAGGGGAGTGTTTGAAAATATGGGTCCCCTTATATTGGGGGTGTGTTCCATGAAATTATATTTTTTTTGGTCCTCACTGAGATTTACAAGAACATTATGAGTTAACAAGGCATTTTAATTACAACTGATAGTTACAATTATACCTGACTGCCAACTTGCATTTGGGCCCCACAACCTCACGCAAAACTGTCAAAGTAATCAACGAGCAAAACCTTCAGGAAGGTTTTAGCAATATTTGTAACGGCAGAAACTCTTTTTCTTTATAAGGTTTGAAAGCTGAATCAGTCAACCAAGTTTTGGTGGCGACTCGACCTGCACTGTGTCACATCAGACCTGGCACACACAAAATGCCTTTCTAGAGAACACTTGATACTAAAGTTTAACTATCTTAGTGTGACATAGTAAATACACGACAGATTAAGTGCTGTATTTTAGTCTGAAGTGCTGAAGGTTGATTAGATTTATTTATTTTTTTATCAGTTTTTCATGTGAACGGGGCATGTTGAATCCCAACAAATCAGGGATATACGTTGCAAGAGGAAAAGAAGCGCACTGAGTGACAACCATGGCTAGCAGAGGAAAGGAAGAGCTTGAGTGGATTTTGGCTTCCCCGTTAAATATCTTGACGGAAAAAAGCGTGGTGGATAAAACTATAACAGTGTAGTCATTCTGCGATGAGAAAACCGTATGATCATGTGAAAAGACATCACCCTGGTGTGTCAGTGATGGGAGCTACTTTAAGTTCTGTAATAAATATGCCTAATACTTGGAAAGCAAAGTTATTTCTCTCTGTCGTCTGTTTTATTATCTAAAAAATGATCCGTGATCCAATCTGAACCATGTGTTTTGTGATCTGTTACACCACTACTTGATACATATCTACCAAAAGCTGCTCAATGCAAAAGCCGTTACATGGTTATTACATTACATTACATTTAGGCATTTAGCAGACGCTTTTATCCAAAGCGACTTCCAAAAAGTAAGAGCTTTACATAAAGTGCATAGAATCATGGGCGAAAACAACAAGATATCGTATC